>VXBW01004067.1:786400-836270 GCA_013400375.1 Thinocorus orbignyianus | reverse complement strand
AGGAAGCAGGCTGGTGCAATACAGAACCATAGAATTACAGAATATCTAAAGTTGGAAGGGACCTGTAAGGATCATTGAGTCCAACTCCCTGCTCCTCACAGGACTACCTAAAGCTAAATCATATGACTAAGAGCATCATCTAGACACTCCTTGAACTCTTTCGGGCTTGGGGCCCTGACCACTTCCCTGGGAACCTATTCAAGTAACTGACCTCTCTCCCAGTGAAGAGCCCTTTCCTAATGTGTGTTCTGAACTCCCCCTGACACAGCTTCATTCCATTTCCTCATGTCCTGTCACCGGTCACCAGAGAGAGGAGATCTGTACCTCTCCCTCCACTGCCCCCTTTGAGGAAGGTGTAGACTGCCATGAGGTCACCCATCAGCCTTCTCTTCTCCCAGCTGACAAACCAAGTGACCTCAGCTGCTCCTCGTAAATCTTGCCCTTGAGACCTTTCACCATCTTGGTCACTCTCCTCTAGACACACTCTAATAGTTTGATGTCCTTCTTACATTGAGGAGCCCAAAATGGCACACAGTACACACCAGTGCAGTGTAGGGTAGGACAATCCACTCCCTTGACAAGCTAGCTATGCTGTGCTTGATGCAGAACAGGACTCTGTTGGCTCTTTTGGCTGCCGGGGCACACCCTTGACTCATATTCAACTTGCCATCAAGCCAAACCCCCAGACTTTGTTCAGCAGGGCTGTTCTCCAGCCTCTTGCCCCGTAGTTTGCATGTACAACCAGAATCACCCCATCCAAAGTGGAGAATCCAGTACTTGTTCTTGTTAAATTTCATATGGTTGTGACTGACCAGCTCTCTGGCCTCTCCAGATCTCTCTGTAAGGCCTCTCTGCCCTCCAGGGAATCAACTCCTCTGAGTTTAGTGTCATTTACAAACTTAGTTAATGTACATTAGATTCCTGTGTCCACATCATTTACAAAAACATTGTACTCTGTTTTTAAATATAAAGGGGTGCTATGAAGTTTAAAATTCTCCTTTTTGAGTGACTGGACTGCACATGGACATTTGCACTGAGCAGAAATGGTATTTGTGATGTGAACTGGTCTACACAATAATAAAATTTGTGTTCTCATATCCTTCTTTAGACAAGAGTAGAAATGGTTCATAGCAGCATGTCTTGGGACATCTAGGAAAAACAGGAGGGTTTTGGCAGTATTAGTACTATGTAAAACTGAAAAGAAATAATTTCACATATCTGCACTCCATGGGAATGTGTCTGTCATGTTAAAGAGACACACTGTCACTTTAATAATAAATTTCAACGTATCTGTGAATTTTAACATTTTTAACAATGAACTGGAAATGTGCAAAGATTGAAAATCTCTAGTTTACCACTTTTCAAAGCCCCATGAGCTTATACATGGTGAGTAGGTTGCTATTCTACGACATGTAAGAAAAATTCTGACTTGTAATAAGCTGAAAAAAACTCCAGCACTGAGTCAATCTGTTCTATTGTTTACCTTCCAATAGGTCAGTAATAAATGGAGCAATGTCAGCCAACAGCACCAAGCAGAGTCATGAGATCATGTACGCCTCCTGCCTGACAGTAGTAAGCGCTATGGAAACTATTTTTCATCTTCCTGGAAAAGAATAACAATTTTTTTCTAGATTTTCATTTTATGTTCCATTTAGAAGACTGATTTCACACTGATTTCTATGAAATAACAGTGCTTTGAAATTACAATTGAATAAGAGTTTGAGGGAAAGGCTGTCTTTGAATTGACATAAAATGTAAAATTTCAACATGGTAAAATTCTAAGTTGCAAATTTAGAAAGGGGGAGTATTTTCTGGAAAGCAGAAACTCTACTTAAGTAATGAAATAAACAACCATACTTAATGCAATATTACAGCTGAGAGGACAAACACATCCCTTGCCCGTAGAGCAAGATCAGGTAGGTACACAAAGAGGGTATCTTCTCCTTAAGTGTTTCAGCATAAAATCAGTAGAATAACATACACACACATATAAAAACCTAAGCCAAACCAAAACCAAAAAAATACCAAAACCCCCACACTTAAAAAAAATCAACCCAAAACCAAACAGGGAAAGAACTTAGGACTGAGAAGAATGATTTGAGACCTGGAAAAAACACCTTACAGTGAAATAATGTTTGTAGCAGGAAGTAATATCTTTTATTTAATTAACAGCCAAGTTCCCAGTGGGAGAACATTTTTCTCAAAAGAACTTTGACCTTTTAGCCCACAGCCTCAAAGAGACCACAAAATACCTTCAACAGCTGAGCCTGGGAACAAAAATTCAGAACTGCTGTACGCACTAGAAATCGCGGCCTTGATAAAATACTGCCTTTATGGCACAATATAATCTTCCATTGCAGCTGACCTCCAACTCATTTATCAGTGTTCCACAGCTGATAATTTGCTCTCTTATTTTAGCTCAGAGAAATTCTTAACATTTTTATCTGCCTCTTTGGTCGCAGGACAGGTGATCACAGAAGGCAATCACTTTTTTCTCCCCAATTGTCTGATTACCACATTAGGTTAAAATGGAGCATTTCTGTCGCTCTGTACTCACCTTGAAGTCTGCTGATTCTCTTCAGACCAACTGAAGGATCTGCATGCTTTAAATTTTGTTTCTTCCAACTCTATCAATTGCCTGGTACCAATTTCCAGTGATTAATTCTACCTTCAAACTGTCTCATTTACATCTTACAGCGTGCCAGTACTTTACAACAGGCTCCCACTGTATTACTTTATCTAAGAGAAGCCAAAGCAATGACTGGATGATAGGCAAATATGCAACCATATGGCAATACAAATTTGACAATGGCAAGCTGCTCAATCTAGTAGGCAAAAGTATTCAAACAGGCAACATTGAAAGGCAAAATGCTATCCAAATCCAGAAGAGAAAACTAGGCTCACCTTTTTAGCAGTGATGACAGTTAACTGCTATATGAACGTAATATGGAAGATTTTTGAGAAATTAGACACCTAAATAGGAGCTTTCTACAGGGTTCTAGAAAAGGTCACAATATCTCATTTTAACCTTTTCTGCTGGACCAACATCCTGAAAGGACATCTAGCATATATCAAAAATGCTATGTTTTTAGAGATTTTGGCCAGTGTCAGCTGCTGATGGAAGCAACTTGGTTAGCGCATTCAGAGTCTACATGCATAGACTCCAGCTAATTAAAGTCTGTAAAACTAGTTCAGTATCTCCAAGAGTTAACAGAGTGGGGGACGCAATGGAGGGCATGAAGGTATGCTCCCACTCTTTGGGGGTTTGTTCTCACTGTTTTGTTCTTAGCGAGCACTGTGCTGGAAGCTGTGCACACACATGTTCTGCTTGCAGCCGTCTTTACAGCACGCTTCTGTTGTGCATAAGAAGTAGAGCAAATTATCAACCCAAAGGTAATGCAGGAACGGATCACTGTCTCTGTTCTCTTACTCGAAGGAAAAAGTATAATTCTCTGATCATCCAGAATTAGAAGAGGATTTTCTGGACACAGAAATTATCGATAGAATTATGAACACATATGATGTAGAAGCAGGCAGACAGTAGATGAGCAGAGCCCATGTGAAAAACGGAACAGGAAGGCCAGGTAGTTTTATTTGAACTTTCCTTCCTCCAGTATAACAACAATAAAATAAAATAAGAATGAAGAGTAGAAGAGATTACCTATCAAGCAGGTGCAAAGAAAGGTGATTGACTTTGGGAAAGAAAAAAAAAAAGCGTCTTTTGCTGTGGAATAAACAGTTAAGGATGGCAACTGTCAGAAAAGTAGAGAGCATAAAATCCAATTAAGAAAAAGCACTTAAACGGCAGTTAAGTAGAGGTACTGAAGACGTGGAATGCTTCAAGGCACATAAAATCAACCTTTGAAAAGATGAAAAAGGCAAGGCAGCACATCTGATAGGAACACAGTAAGATGTAGAGATAAGTGGGAGACATGACTGCTGCAGCAGTGCATGTGGATTTCATATACCTCTACTGTCATATAAATAGTCTCTCACGTACATAATGTTCTAAAGAGAATGCCATTATTTTTTCTGCAAATTTATGGGCAATTCCAGAAAGGAATGCATATAGGGAGAGAAAACACATTAGTCAAGGCAGTGAATATTGAAGGAGACGAAAAATGACAAACATAGAACCGACAGAATTCTGAGAAACAAACTTGGAATGGTGAAAGATAAGATATTTTAAATCGAAAGAATAAAACTGTGTTACACAGCTGCACATCTAAATACTGAAATGCTAATACATTTAGGACAATGCTAGAGAAACATGTCTCACAATTGTTGTTAGAACCTATAACATGCAGAGAAAATTGGTCAGTAAAATACAAGAAGACATGAGAGGTGTAAGAAGAGAAAGTGAGATTGCATTGTGTTCCTGGAACACCTTCCCATACGACAAGTGGGGCAGGAAAATGGTAGACAGTAGATAAATTGACTTATGTGACACATATAAAGGAAGTTTGGAGGCTTTATAGCACAAATCCTGCCAGAAGGAAGTGAGGAGTGTTGTACGGTGGGCATTTTCCTCTGAGTGAAACCTCTTTTGATAAGAGCTGATCAGTTATTTTAGGAGAGCATCAGAGTAATAGTAGCTCAAACCAACACAATGAAGTGCAGAGAGAATATAAGACATTCACTTTCTTTTTTTCTTGATCACTATTTATTACCTTCTACACTTCCCCAGCAATGCCCAAACCACCAGCTATCAACAAGATGTACTTAATATGAACAAGGGGAACAGCTCTTCATAAAGAAGATAAGCCTTGATCCATATTACAGACAGATGGAATATCAGAAATCACTGACCCCATAACTGTATCATCCTAACTACATACCTACTTTGTTTTAATTAGAAGCTAACTTAACAAATAAGAATGATTAATTTCATTCACATTCTATATTATGTAGAAATAGTGATACAGACCAAAATATATGGATCTAATTTTGACATCAAATACATTATACAACTGTAAAAAGTATTTGTAATCGCAAAATTATATACTCTATGATTTTGTCTAAACTCTCCTTTGCAAGGAGACAAGTCAAAATGGTATAAGTGCTTTCTTGAAAGGTGACAGGACGTAGTACATATGGAGTGATACACAGAATGATTCCCGTCAGTAGAGACCTGAATTATGTAACCAGCTACAAAGCTCTTGGGACAAAATATGCACCCACACAAGAGGCTAAAGGCAGTGACAGCTCACACTCTGGTACAGCTTAATTTACTGAAGTTTCTAGATGTTTTAAAATTTACTTTGTTTAAATGCCAAAAGTACTTTAAAATATGTCACAAATTTTTACTGTATTATACAGTATGATTACAGTATTAATATTAAATAGGGTTATATTATTTCTTCTTTCACCTCATCTACACAAATTTTCATAGCCCTCTTCCTTTGAAACAATGCCTCTAGTTTTCTCCCCATTTTCAAAATTTATTCTTCTTTACAATCATTAATGATCATTTCAAATGAACATTTCAGCTTTAAAGTAACTGAGAACTAAGCAGCTACTTAACTACAAAATCTGCTACTGAGACATTTTATGTTCACCACTTACATCATGGAAGGAAAGATTTTGACATTAGATTTTTTTTCTGCAGAGAAATGAATAGCTACAAAGCACTAGAGTCTTAAACTATATCAGGACTCATTCTTCAGGTACCTTTATTAATGATTCATGGAAATCTTCATTCTTACTTCTGTGACCTTCTTCACAGAAGAAGAATTTCAAATTGTGGATGATTTTCTTCAGGCAGCAGTTCGGATCTGTATGCTAACTCTCCTTTCTCTCAGAATATTTCTCTTTTTCATGGTGTGGGTCATTATACATTTTTTCCAGGCTTATAATATTTCTACAAACAAAAGCATATTGTAGAAAAGTACAGAGGAGATATTCTTCCTTCTGAAGAGTTATTATCCTTAACAGCCTCTTTTTAATTAGCCTTTAAAATTTCTTGCTTTCTTTAAGCTTTCTCAGAAAAAACATTGTTATAGAGCAGCACGTTCGTTAATATACTCAGTAATCTTTTTTTCCAATAATAAATAATGCATGGAAAATGACTTAGTTGTTCACTAAGACTATAGGCTAGCTGAGGTTCCAGGTATTATTACTTAATGAAGAGCACTTTAAGATAAAAATCTCAGTCTTTTGCCTGCAGATTTCAAAACCCTTTGTGTTATTGATGCTTTTGAACTTTACAGGAACTTAATGGAACTTAATTACACTCTGAACCCATGCTGGCACGTCTGAAAACACCTACCATCATCACTGAGTAAATGGGACTTAACTTGGCATATTAATTTTTCAGTATAATTACAACCTTTTGTTATTAAGTACTCCAAACAGACAGAAGAAGCACCCAGCTAACCTAAAAGCAGGGAAGCTGAGTTCTATCAGTAAGTATTCTATAATTCTCTCGGTGACAAAATGGCTACTAGAACCAGCAGTTTTAAAAGCCAGCAGCTAAACCAAGGTACTAAAAAACACTTCAAGGAAAGATTTACATTGACTGTAGGAGGCTCTGAATCAGTCTGCAAATGGCTGATTAGTAAAATGTGCTGAATGCTTGCGCTAATTGCTTAAGTCAACAACAGATGGAGAAGTTGGCATCCATGGACTTAAGGCCAACTCCTTCATATATCCAACTTAGATGCCTAAGTATGAACGTTTGAGCTCAAGCTTTGCCTCTCAGTTTTTCCATCAGTAAAATAAGTCTAAAGGAAACACCATTTTCACATGTTATGGTGAAAATGCTATTTAATTATTCATACATCAGCTGTGTCACAAACAACCACACAGACACACAACTGCTGAACGTGTCTTGCCTTTAGAAAGTCTGCTCCCCCGGCAGTCCCAGCCTTCCTTTCCTGCTCTGCTTCAGCCTCTCCACACCCAGCTTCCAGCTCTGGGATCCCCTCCTCGTCAGCTGCTGCCTTCATTTCCAAACCAGCCCCTTCCTGCCTCCCCGAGATCCCAGCCTCCTTACCCACCGATTTTAAACTACATTGCTGTTCAGTCTTCTCCCCAGGTATCTCCTAGCTCCCAACAGCCAAATTTTATGTCCTGTCCCATCCCCAGGAACAGGAGGGCCATGCTAATGAAAAACAGGTCACCAGGATTTTCAGTATAAGACAACAATTGACTTCATCTTGGGAAAGAGCAGAACTTCTCAGGGTGAAATTTCTTCATATACATGTGGACACACACAACAGTCCTGTGAAAAAAATAATGTTTTGCCCCAGTGAATTCAAATGATATCAGGAAGATTATGTCTGGAAAAGGTATTAGTAACTGGACCTATTCATGGAGAAAATTTGGAATTGGAAGATGGGGAAGGGGAGCTGAGTTTGAAAGCTTAGAAAGTGTTTGGACTATCTGGGAAAGAGGTATGTCAGGTAAGATGAACAGATGCACTGCCAGTTCTGCCTGTGAGGTAGAGAAATATGCAAAAATCACTACAGAAGAACAGGTAGCTCCAGTGTTTGAATACAAGAAAGTAGCAAATTAATGTTTTCCAAGAACACAATTAATGATCTAGTGATAATTTAGAAAGAAACACCTTGAAGCAGTATTTAGAAGTGCAAATTGAGGACATATGTATCAATAAAATAGCCTGAGTGTAACAGCATTTTTTCATTTAAGTTCTAGTTGCATCAAAACCTATTTAATATTAATGAAATTTTTTAAAGTTAAGTTCATATCTTCTTTTTCTCGTGTGCTATAGTACAACAAAACAAATGAGTTTGCTAGTGCTACATTTGAGTGCTTTGAAGAAACCGGTATTACTTAGTGCCAGCTAATAAAAGAGTAACTGCATGTACAGTACAAATAATAGGGTAAGTATTATGTTGCCTTAATGCATAAGTAAAGAATCCATTTCTGACCATTTTCCACACAGACCATTTGCCAAATGAAATCAGCCTGCCTTCCTCTTCAAAGTACTGCTTTGTATTAACATGGTTGGATGAAAATAGCCTTTTCACTGACTCAAACCACTCTCTTTCATTATCACTCTGTTCAAGCAGAGCACAAAGCAAATTCAGTCCTACTGCCAGCCTGTTGAGGAAATAAAAAAACCCTGTTCGATCACCTGAGTGAAAAGTTCCACAACTGAACTTTGTACAGTAGGCAACGCTGCATTAAACTCCTCATATACTGAATTCAACAGGAATACTCCACGTGCCATTTGCTTGCATGGACCCAACGAAGGCAGAAAAAACAAAGCTTCACAACATAAACAAGCTCAGGTGAAGCATTCCAGTACAAATTTTGCCCACCATCTCACTGATGGTATGTGTATAATTATTGTGAAACCCCTACACTAGGATGAAGGGGCTACACTCTGACCTTTTTGGACATCTGCAATCTGAAAGCAACGGCATTACAGCAATTTAATACAGATTAATAAATTTCTTTGATTCCAATATTAGTATCAGACAATCAACATGCAAAAATTATATAGCTTTTCTGAAGGGTTTTTAGTGGATGTATTTTCTTTCTTAAATTGAAAATTAACAAACCTTCCCAGTCAGCTTTGAAAGATCATCTCCTCCCATTATCTGCATATCTTGCATAGACTGATCATTCTGAAAGAAGAAAGACAAAACTTTGACACTGGATATAACTGTATAACATAGAAATAGAAACATGGTAACTTTTTTCAGATCTTTCACAGTATTTTTCAGTATTTTCTAATGCTTGTTAGCATCGGTGTATGACAAAACCCACTCTCGCTGGTTCCTGTGGCTCCCATCGTCTCCTGGATGTATTTAAGCTAACATCAAGCTCCAGGCTTTATTAAACAAGAAAAGGTTGCCTCTCTCTATCCTCCCATGAGGATAGGCTGAGAGAGCTGGGACTGTTCAGCCTGGAGAAGGCTCCGGGGAGACCTGATAGCAGCCTTCCAGTATCTGAAGGGAAACTACAGGAGAGCTGGGGAGAGACTCTTTGTCAGGAAGTCTAGTGACAGGACAAGGGGTAATGGTTTTAAATTGGAAGAGGGGAGATTTAGATTAGATATTAGGAAGAAGTTCTTTCCTGTGAGGGTGGTGAGGCACTGGAACAGGTTGCCCAGGGAAGTTGTGGCTGCCCCATCCCTGGAAGTGTTTAAGACCAGGTTGGATGGGGCTTTGAGCAACCTGCCCTAGTGAGAGGTGTCCCTGCCCATGGCAGGGGGGGTAGAACTTGATGATCTTCAAGGTCCCTTCCAACTCTGACCATTCTATGATTCTATGAAAATAAGTAATGCTCCCTTGCTTGCTATTTCTTCATATGACAAGTGTTGAGTAATGGACTTGTCCCTTTCACAGCGGGAAGACTGGCGGATCTCAACACTTGACCAAACACCTGTAAGCACTTTCTTTTCTGGGAACAATCCTTAGAAACACAGACAAAATGTGTTTACATCTGCCACTCATACAGAGAACTCAGCTATTTTTGAAGACATTCACTCAGTTTTGGTTTGTTTGGTGTTTTTTTTTTGGGGGGGGGGTGGGGAAGGGGAGGTACACGAAAGTTTTGAAAAATTATCACTTGTTATCAAGACTAGTTTCAGTGTGCGATACAGCTTCAAGAGTTTTGCTTTTGCTTTTTCAGCAAATCCAAAGATAAAACCCTTGATGTCAATACTGTAAAATAAAATACTGCTAATCAGGTCGAACTAAATACAACACAATACTATGCTTCCTATTTTCCTATTAGAATAGGTATTAAAAAAATAAATAAATCAGTAAACCAACTTCTTTTGATAAATTTGTTTCACAGACATCTCTAGTTGAAATTCATTCTGACAGAAAATTCTCCACCAGCTCTAGCTCAAATTCATTATCAGCAGCATGGGAAGCTAAGATTGCATAAGGGAGACATACAGAAGCCCTACTTTTAAAGGAAGAGGCCTTAAAGAAGGTAGCAAATTAAAAAATATAGAGTCATAGCCAGGCTATATGAACTTTCCAGACAAAGTGAGAACAAAACTAAGTATAGTTAACGTGGTATTTTTGCCAAATTGGTGCATGTGCTAATCAAGTCCCCCCAAGCCATAGGAAGACAGCAATTTTACTAACAGCTGCAGCACCACAACGTGACACTGTAGTTCACCAGTTACATCGGGAATTATCATTATAACCAACCAACAGAAAGGCAATCCTTGAATACTTTGCTTTTATTCCATAAATCCAGTGCTCTGAAGTCAAATGTTTTTCCACAAATAAATAATGGACCAGCAGGACTGAGAAGGCAGGTGAGGATTTACTGGGCCAAGGGGGTTTACAGCTCTTCTTCTTCTTCTTCCCCTCAAAAAGCAGCCCTAGCAGCGGGGCACACTCACGCCTGCCACACAGCACGGTCACCGCTGCACGCTGCGTGGGTGGGAACCGCATCTGCTCACGCTCACACACCGGGTGACAAAAGTCCAGGGACTTCCAAGGCCCCCTTGCAGCCAACTGATCACAAGCAGCCTGACATCCCCAGGAACTATTCGTGGTCCCCATGGAATGGATTATCTAAATTAATACAGCCTTCCCGAGTGACTGTAAAGTAGAGGTTGGGGAATTGCCCAGCTGACAGTTTCTCCAGGTTTGCATGCTGCAGATGCACCAAAAGGCTTCCTTTTTACTTAGACTCCACTCCCCAAAAACTCTCACACTACAGCTTTGTAAGAGGGTCTTAGCAATCATTGCCTTTAAAAAACAGG
This sequence comes from Thinocorus orbignyianus, assembly GCA_013400375.1. Classification (NCBI taxonomy): domain Eukaryota; kingdom Metazoa; phylum Chordata; class Aves; order Ciconiiformes; family Thinocoridae; genus Thinocorus; species Thinocorus orbignyianus. Next base: position 825,571 of record VXBW01004067.1, on the reverse strand, counting down.
TTTTACACCTGCCTTCACTTTTTCTCCACCGGATCCAGGAGCTTTAGATCCTTTTCATGCTGCTCTGATTTGTTTCCTGGGAAACAGAGCTAAAGCAGGAACGAAGGTTACATCCCATATGTCTTCTAATATAAGTTTAAATATTTCTTTTATTTTTCTAAAGAAAAACAGATTGAAAAAGAAACAAAAAACCAATGCAAGCAACTGATTCCTCAGAATATTATTTTAAAACTAAATAAAATGTAGGGATAGAGAAGATTTCATTTTCAGACTCAAAAACATAAGCCTTTTATTGCACAGCAAGACAGGTCACTCTACAAAAGTCAGGGACGTATTCAGGTCACGACTATGGAAAGCAGATAGTTTCTAATATCTATCATGGCATGTGTAACCAAGGCAGTGACAATTTCATTTTTCATTTCCAAATAAGAAAGACTGGAATTTGAGTAACAACCAACACACCAACATTACTGAAGGGGCAGTTTGCCCTTAGTTGCTAGTTTAAAAAGAGGGAAGGAAAAAAAAATAAAGATGTGAGCAGCAATGATTAATGAATTTATTTATTTTTAACTAAAAAAAAAATCTCTTTTAGTTGTCCTCACAGCAGCACTGTTTCCTTTGCATTTGGTATTTCTGGCTCCAGCTGAAAGGAAGATGCTGAAATAGCATCTTCACTGCTGGCAAGCAGTTAAGCAAACACAAAAGCCACTGAGAGATGAAGGATCAGAGCAACCTGTCAATCTGCGTACTCGCACACGGGCTGTTGTGACACAACTGCACACAATTATGAAAACCCTCATGTTCTGACTGGAGAAAAATTTCTGTCAGTGGACAGGATTGAGTATTCACCATGCCTTAAAAACATATAAAAATGCAGCTCAGAATCCTCAAGCCAAGGAATGTAGAGAAATTACTTGCATCATGAACTAGAGCAATTCTATTGAGGGAAAAAAAAAAATCAGGTCATTGATTTTAATGTCATTTATAACTATAACTCTGTGCTCATCAATTAACTCATATAGTAAAATATGTAGCTGCCAAACAGCAAGGTTCAATACCATGATGTCACATCACCTGTAAAGATAATGTTCATATAGATACTGTGCACACTGTGGTTGCCATAGGAACCTCTCCATGCTTTTTTCTGAATTCTCAGTTTATAATTTCAAAGTAACACTGCTCTAAATGTTAAGTATAAAGTATGATAAATATCAGGGAAGAAACAAAAAGGTACTGTTTATTCAGTACCAATTGCTGTCAATTCAGAACTGTTGGCTTAATTTTCACGGTCTCAAGTCATTCAGAGCTCCTTTTTTCCCTCGGGAGTTCTTCCATATCTTGACAAAACCGATGAGATTGAGTTTCTAGGATTTCTTATAAATGCAGAGACGCGCATTAAAGGTTCCTTTTCCATCTCCCAAAGTTCCTCAACACTTGCTTTCTAACATCCCTAAACTCCATTAACTCTATTTTCACTGTTAAATGCTTGACACTGAATACAATGTCCCAGCTAGAGACATATAAAAATCACACTATATTTTCGTTAATGGAGCACAAAATTTACTGCAACTGTTTCTAACAAGACATGATGCGTTTTGTCGTGTCACAAGCTATATTTATTATTGCATTTATGATTTTTTCCTGTGTTCAATACATCTGCATTTTTCCAGGATAAATCTCAATTTCTTTGGTTTAACTTGCTGTGTTGGGCTTTTTCACTTGTTCATCTTTATAATTTTATTTCATTCAGACTTTGTCAACATACATTTTCAGATCCTGGGAATACTGGATGAACAAAAGCAAGAATGTTGCAGTTTCCACCTCTATTTTTCATGGCATGCAAGATAAAACTTCGACATTCTACTTTGATTGGAAGTATAGATATTTAAATTCCATCTATACTAAGTCATGTCTTTTGAACTGGGTGGGGCACAGAATTATTACATCTCTTTTACATCTCCTGAGATCAACGCTTGGACGTAGTTCAAGTTACAAGTGAAATGAGTTGGGTGGTCTCAGGAAAATTTATTATAAACAGCATTGCTCATCTGAAAATTGCACCAAACTGTGAACATCTGTTACTCTTCTGAAGAACCAGAATCTGGAGTGAATTAATATTGGGCTCACTGAAACAATCATGGCAAAAAAAGAAGCTCCAACATAACAGTTTAAATGCCTAACTAAATTATGAAATATGGACAGCAGGTCATTATCACACATTACTATAGTCTGCACAGTTCATATGGAATTCCTTGGGGAAAAAAAAAAAAACATGATTACCTTTTTCTCCCAAAATTCATTAGGGGAACTCTTAACAAAGAAGGATGTGACCATCGGACCACGTCTACTTCACTTTCTGCCACTTGGGTGACACAGCAGATCCACCATGAAGAATCTTCATGGTTCCCATGAAAACAGCTCTCTCACTTTACACCATCCCCTCTCAACTGGGTTTTCCAGGAAGGTTTTGACAGAAAACAAGTGATTGACAGACCATCACCTTCAGCTGTCCCTTGGAACTTCAAGTCATTGAATGCAGAGTGTCTCTAAGGATTCTAAAGCAGAGTGGAACTCAGTCTCCACATTCACTTCAGCCTCACCTTTTCATTTTCTATTAAGACTGCATGTGATCTGTGCTGCTTCTGCTCTCATCGGGTAACCCATGACTTTGAACTGCCTTCATTAAAGACAGGCTTATTCTGTTCCTAATTTAGGCTTCTGAAAGTTGAGACATCTAAATCTATGCATCCTGGGCTCCCTTCCTAATCAATGGAGAAAACGAGACAAATCATGTAAATCACCTGTTTCTCCATATGGGATATCTGCAGCAAATAACTTACACCCAGACATCTAACTGTGAAAAACCTGAAGTTAGGTGAGATGTATCCCAGCTTAAGAGATAAGATCAACATTTTCTTCCTAAAAACCTCACTGAGCACTCAGAAATAAACTGGTTTTAGTTGCATTTACCACAGGCACGAAAGAAGCAATGATTTTTACTATTGTCCACGAGTAACATCCCGAACTATCCACTCTAGGCTCTATCTCACACAAACATTTAACACAGTTCCTCTTGGTACCACTCCAGGATAATTTGCTTGCTTGTTTACTCAAAGGTTTCATTTTAATCTGGGTGAAATAAATTTGAGATTTCTAAAGATATTATTTCAACCTAACATTTCTTCCAAATTATGTTACAGAAAAAAAACAACAACTAGCAACTGTTTTTTGCAGATTTTTTGCAAAAAACATTACACTGGATGATTGATAGGAATCTACACTCCAAACATCTTGGAGCAGAAATACAAATTTACCTATAAAACAATTGGATTTAATGTGGGGGCGTTCATGGAGTCTTAATGAGCCTCAATAAAATAATAATTACATTTGATACTGGAGGAAGGATAGAAACTGGAGAGGTTACACTAACAGTAACTTTGAATGTAATCTAAACATCTACATTTTGTATGGCATTGAGGGAACAAGGTATATGGTATTAAAGCGAAAGAGAAGATGACAATCACCAAGGTAATGAATGATGAGGATTTGAACAAAATTCTTGGTAGTTCTTACAGTAAAAAAAATCTGAGACTTTGAAACAACGCATGGATATAACTGAATTGTGAAGTGGATATATGTTTTCAGATCTATGGCAATAGATTTGCTGCACTAGAAACTGAAAATGACAGAAACCCAAGCAGAGCTGCACACAAATTAACACATATTACAGATACATTTTTCAGTTTAAAAAAGCCCATAATGCTTAGATGAAAGCAGAGCAGATATGACAAGAAATTATTTTCCCATTAGTATCTTTCAAAAAAGAAACCAGAGAAGCAATTTCTGCCACACGGCTTTTAAAAAGAAAATTATTAATTCTATGTGATTTAGCTGCAGCCAGCTGATTCATAATATAACCAAGATTTCTGCATTTAAAAATAATAGCATTGCAGGAATTAATTGCAGGTATTGGCAGAGTTTAGATAGATGTACCTACAAGTATAAAGACTTCTGCTTTGAAATGATACACTGTTCAATAATTATAATATCTTTTGCTACATGACCGTGCTCTACCATCTCAGTCATGAACATAATAATTAAAATGAAAATTTTGACATCCCAGTTTGGATGCTGACACTCTAGTATGAAACTTACTTCTATGCAGCCTGCCTCCTGAGAAGTACTTCAATATATGAATATTCTGCTTGGGGAAGCATCAGTGTGACACCTACATCATCTGTTAACCTATTCTGACTACTAGGTAAAGTCAAACTGATATATAAAGTATAGGCTATGAAATTATTCTCAGTATATCAGCAGAAGTAAGAATATCTGCAGAGTGGTAATACACAAGATGCTGTATTTAAAAGCAACACACACTTGAACTGACACCATTTTGGGTTTCTTCTCTAAAGAACAACAGCTAAGAACAAAAGACCTCAAGAGCATAGGTCAGAACACAGACTGTCATTGTTTTCATAGCCGGCAACTAGAAGGACTATCCAGTCTTAAGTAGCAACATTCAGAAGACAACCAGTAGGTACTGTTAAGCTGGAGACCTGTGCAAATGAGTGGGAATGATACAGATCTCTTCCCAGCAAAGACTGGAAATCATGCCTTTCCCCTCCCCAGAACCAAATGTATACCAAATGGCAGACAGCAACGTCCGGGGCGCACCCATGTTCAAAATAATCAAGTGCCAGGTCACTGCAGAAGGTGCTTTGAACACCTGGTGAACAAGCCAACGATGCTGAACCAACTGGCAATCACATACAGAACCCTGGCGTACACCCACTGTCAGAATATCACCTGTCCCATGGGGACAGTGCAGGTACATTTGCACAGAAACATTGATGGCTTCATGCGTCTCTTAGCCTTAAAGTTGGGGTTACCATGCTTCCTGAGCTGCTCGGTAACCACACAACTGACCATAAAGGGCTAAGATCTGTCTTATTGCTATTGCCAGCATAACCTGAAATAGCAAATTTTTAACTGGTATAGGTATATCTCTCTGAGCCCCAGTTACTACAGTGCAAGACATATTTTGTATCTCTATGGTTAGATCTACAGTACAACTAATTTGAAGATGTCAGTTTTCATTCTTTTTCTTCCTTGTTGTTATTCCTTAGCAAAAAACTCCATCGTACAGGTTTGGAAGAGCTTCAGATTCAGGCTAGTTTATCCAGTTCCAGGGAAGGCCAGGGTTCTGCAACGAGGAAGTTGGCTTTGGACAGAGAAATGCAAACAACGAACTTGCTGACAGCCCCTTATCAGCTGACCTGTGGTTACACCTGTATGTTTCTTCCTTCCTGTAAAAGCACAGCAGATCATTCAGCTTAAACAACTCTCAGGGCAACTCTAACTTAATAAATTGGATTGCTTACAAGCATGTTTTCACATATTCAGTAATTTCTTGGCTACCGTGACTCCTGCATGCTTTCTCTGTATTAAATCCAAAGAAGGTAAGGTGTCTTAAAAGAGCTACCAGAAAATTAATCCCCCATTAGTGTTGCTTCCATGGAGAATCTCTGGTATCTAATGAAGCATAAACTGCCACTGAAGCTGTTCCCTTCCCAGTCAAGGCATTTGGAAGGGATCTCTCCTGTGTGTACTCTCAGACACCAACAAAGGGAAACTCACATGCCATGTTAAGGCAGTTAACACAGGTTAATACAGATCATACCTGCAACTAAGAACATATTTTCTAGGGGAAAATATTACAAGTTGCAAATTCTTTACACTCTTTTAGTTTATTAGAAGCATGTGTTCAGCACTTTATTTTCACTTATTAATAAGTTCTGTAGATATACAGAATAAAGATATTTCAAACATTTTAAGGAAATGAAATCTTCTAAAAACATGACTATATACATAATCTACCCGTGTAGTTCTATTGTGAGTAAAACTCCCCTTAAAATCTCTAAACAGAAATATGATTTCAGTATTAGTGGCATAAATTTGAAGTAACTCTACAGGAAACAGCCAAATTCGTAAATTGCAGCAGAATTTAGACTGGTTATCTTGGCTAAGAAGGATTACAGAGAATAAATTACTTCTTATTTTCCTTTCTGGTTTAGCAACTAAGTTCTATAGATTTGATTGGAATTGGTTCAATGCATTATTTTTGGGGCAGTACAATTGCAGCACCACATAATGAGCGTATGGCACAAAGAGCACCTGTGCACTTTAAAAGAGCAGCAAGAGCTGAAATCAAGACCATGTGATACCAAATGTTTTGAACAGCATATAAATCAGAAATGCAATATGTCCTCAAATCCCGGGTTAGTCTCCACAGTGTAGCCTGAGGTTTCTTTGTACTATTAACTTTTAATTCTGTAAAATAACATTTAAAACATACAGATAAAATCTGCGTATGTTCCAGGATGAGAAAAGGAAGTTACAATTTCATAGGGCTGTTCAGTTCTGTGAGGTGAGGTTCACACTTTGTACCCAGAGATGGGAGGCATATAAAATTTAAAACTTACAGGCAAAAGAACAATTTAGGAAGTGAACTCTCCAGAACTTCTATAATCTTGCTCAGGAATTCCTTTTGGACTGCCAGGAGGTATTATCAAGTCTGTCCACCATTTGGGATAATAAAGTAATAAAATCCCATACTTTTGGTACAGGAGACTTGGTCTTCTCTTCCTCAGCTCTCAGACCACTATAAACTAAAGAATGAAGGGAAAATTTCCTCCTGTTTCTATGCTATAGTAATGCAGAAATCATAAAGGTCACCAAGCATGATGTGGCCAGCTACACTGGACCCAGTCAGGAAAAGGTCAGGTTGAGTTCCCATCCACATTAACTGGAGGATCTGTCTTTTACACAATTACTGTTTAGCATTAAATGCATGAACATTACAGCAGCAGAACTAGAAGTTCTATTTCCCAGCATCAACAGAGGATCTCACCATGCTAGTTGGGACACTACTAGATCCATATGTACCATCTTACTCCATTTTTTAAAATGCGTTGTAAAGTAATGAACAAAAGTAAACGAACATTGTGAAAAATTGTACAGTGAATTTGTAGTTCCGTACGAAATCCTCTGTCCCTTGAGGGGTTCTGAAAGCACAAGAGAAAACGGCTTTCTCTAGACTAAGCACAAAGTATTAACCTTCTGACCCTGACTATCAGCAGTTCCTAGGATCTGATGATAGAAGGAAGGTAGGAGAAGAATCTTAAAATTTGTCAGATAGCCACAGGCTGAGAAAACAGATAGATAGGTGCAAGCAAATTCACAAAAGATGAGACTGATAACGACCTCAAACATTTAGTCCCTTCCAGCAATCTGGAGTCTAGAGTATCAGTGACTCTTACAATTTGGCAGCACTCTCTTTCATACGCACTGTTTAGTCCCTTGGCTAGTGACAACTTGGAAACTTTTGACAACGCACATATCCTTTGTGCGTTTTCTTGCAGGGTTATTTTATAGCATCCCTTCTCTATATAAATATTCTAACTTCTGTCTGTCAAATGAGAAGAAAAGAATTTTGTATCTGTCAATATAGTCCTTCTTGTTATTGTTAGATTCCTTTAAAGTAACCTTTTTGGTTTCTGCCTTACAGCACCCTTGGGGTGTGGCCCTACATGAACACTGCACATGCTATGATCTGTTTTAAGAAACAGCATTTAAGGGATGCCAGTAAAAGAGAGTCATAGAATTCCTCGGGAAAATTAGAACCCTCCGGCTTCTTTTAATTAATTTTGCCCCATTTCAGATCTTAACATAAAAACCACATGCTAAATGGTATTATTAGCATCCAAATAAGTAATCAAGGTGATATTTTTCCAATGCATAAACCTGTCACGATACCTTCAAACTGGCCAGATCTTATTAGCACAGAGGATTAGCAGCCGTCATATTCTGGACCTTTCCTACACACCAGAGCCCATCTCCCTGTCACTGTACAAATCTGGGAGGCAGACTGAAAATGCAGACTCTCTCTGTGACAAACACTAATGCTGTAAATGTCATAATTTAGTAGCAGCTTGCTGTATTTTTGGCAGAATATGAAACAAAATATTTCACTAAGACTATACTTCAGCTTCTCAGGCTTTGTAACAAACCACTGTTTTACAACAAATACTGTATCCAGAGGAACCTTAAAATCTAACTCTTTGAAAAGATGACATCTCGATTGCTTTTAATTATATCCCTTGATACTTCGAATCTAAAACTGACCAATTTTAAAAACATCCATGGTCTCATGTAAAGATATTCCAGAAACCTGCATTGCTTAAAAATACCAAGATATTTAAGCTCATGAAAAGATATATTAAAAAAAAACTTAAGAAAAATTAACTTCGGACCTAAAACTCCATTTAGCCATAGTAGCTGTACCCTCTGTAACATACTGTAATCTAAAACATTTATTTCAATTTGGAAAACATTTTTCAAAAGAAAACATTACAGCTTGTTAGAAAAATGTGACCCTTGGGGAGACAAATTTCTCTAGAAAGATTAGAAAATACCTCTTGCAGAGCTTTCATTAGATCTGAAGTCCAGAAGAACAGAGTGTCAACCCACAATACAGGAAAAGTGTAAAAAATGTTCAGTTAGAAAAAAGGATTCCACAGCTAAAAATCACAGATCAGTACAAAGGAAGGTAATAGTGAGAAGGCAAGAATAGATAAAAATGAAAATTATCTTGACAAGGAAAGGAATTACTTGCTTTAATAAGCCCCATAAATGTGTTAAAACAATATTTTGCTGTTGCTGGAGAGCTGTTGCACAGCTCAGAACCCCTCTGCCTTCCCTGCCACATCTGTTCTCGTTCTGTCCCCATGGCAATCAGGCCGCTTCCTACTCAGCTCTCCCCCGGCTGAGCTGTTTGGTTCCCCCAAATCTTTTCTACGTGAGTCAGAAACACTTACTCATACTAAAAAAAAATAATCGCCAAGAATTCAGATGGTGCTAACATATTTAAGTGGCGTGTAGGTGTGTTATCTGATGCACTGAGTTCCAGAGATCACCTCGCTCTGAGTAAGTTTTACATTACAGATAAACTTGATAAACTGACTGTATGATAGGAATATTATGACCTTTTCTGAACTATGCCCACAAATTTATGCCTACTTATATTATTAGTAACACTCCAAGCCCCTAAGCAGTGTTCAAAAGGAAAATACTGTATGTTTTAATTAAAATAATTTAAATTAGAAACATTTTGTTCCTCCTTACGCTCAACACAGCCCCGAGCAAGTGATGAATTTAAGGTCTCATATCTCACAACTCTGCCATCACATTAAATGGAAGCTGTAGATGCCTAGAAAGGAGAGCATCTGTCTCTAGACCTGAGAAGTTCCACAAGACTGAATTTTAAGGTCACATTTTAGTCCATACAGTATAGCCTCCTCCGGTTTCCCTCAGAATACTATAGAAAGTAGGTTGGTTCTCAAAAATAATTAGGGTTGAAATATCCATGCTCCTTCTGACACCTCTGAGGAGCATCTCTCAGATAAAGAAAAGCGAGGTCTGAGGCTTGCCATGCTGCACCCTTGGTGACGAGGATCCCTCGACTATGGAGAGACTCCTTTTTCCAGCAGGAGCTGCGCCAACTGAAGAAGATACTGCCCCCAAGCTGTCCCCAGCTGCTTCTAACTCTCCCTCTGGCAGGGGCCACTGGCCTGCTGAGATGCATATGTGCATCTGAGGCAGTACAAACTCATCTAGCGAGCCGAACCGGTTCAAACAGCAAGTCTTACCTGGGCTGAGACAGGTTAGGAAGGGCTCAGAAGCAGCTGAGCTGGAGTGTGACTGTCAGAGGGGCTCAGCAATTGCTGAAGAATGAACTGGAGACTGTCACTGTCCCAGCCGGTGCAGACACAATCAGAAAAGAGACCCATTTCCAGCATCTTAATGTTCACACCTAAGCACTACCTGCATCTGATGTAGAGATGAATCTGGCAGCAGAGTTTATTCTCAAAGTTGCCTGAATCGTGCTGTTATCCTAATAACACCAGCCATAATCTAACCAATAAGGCTGCTGTTCTTCTCATTATATTTTTGTAAATCTCCTTTAAAAATGTATCTGGTAGCTGCAAAAATAAGCTTTTGGGACAACTTCCACTACTAACACGTTTTCAGCTCTTTCTCTGAAAACCTGCCCAAGAGAAAACCTACAAGTACAAAAGCTAATGTGGATTCTCTTTCATCTAAGGACACGCATTTTTCTCAGATCATAAGTTGCGTTTTCGTGACATTCAGGGGATAAACAACCATTGCAATACTGCTGTAGAGTCTGGGTATAGATAGGAATCATAAAATGCAAGCAATACACTTAGTTGTTTCTTTTGTTTTGTTAAATGAGTAAAACAATTGTGAAGTTAGTTGCATTTTAGGGTCAGGACTACAAGATACGGTTTTCAGATATAAGTTCATACTGATCTCAAAAAACCCAGGTTCCATACAGTAAAATTATACTGAATAAGAACAGGTTGTTATGCAAAGCAGGAATGCACATTTTACACCACTCTCTACCCTGATTATAGTCCGATGCCTCATGCTGTTTTGTTTTTAAAGATGTAAGCATCTAGTAATGGTGTATGAGAAGTAAAGCGACGTGTCAGAACAATAAATTACTTTCCTACATTTACCAACAGGCTTTCAACTCACTCAGTATAAAATCCCTCTGTTCCTTACTCCTACAGTAGAAAGATTTAGCAAAACTATTTACTGAGATGGCTTCATATAGCAAAAACACTCAGATTTCTGCTAAACAATGCTTGTTTTGTTGCTTGTTTTCAGAATTCTGCAGCACTAATGGTCCGGTTTATGCCAAGATTAATAACAAACAGTTGTAAATATATTTCAAACAACTGGAGGCTGAAGAGGAAACAGATCGTATCAATGGATTTGTTTGTGAACAGACTTCAATGCAACCATTGTGTGTGGATTACAATTCAGAGGTCACGTTTTTTTATTAGTTATGTTTTGGAAACCATAAATAATAGATTCGTTTAAAGAATTATATGAATTGACCAAATCCACATAATCCTCTACAAGTTTCCTCCAAGTAACTAGCAAACAACATTCCTTTGAAGTCCATTCATGTTTTTCAGGATCATTTTCAACAATAAATTTTTGACATCAGAAGATGAAAAATGCACTTCTAGAATCTACAATTCAGATGTGTGAAAAACAGGTCAACATTCTGTAATAATCTGTGCTCAAGATGTAATTAACAACCAAAATGGACAATCTGATTATCAGCAATTCATCTACTATCCTCTTTCAGAAGCGCATTGCAGAATTTCATAGAATCACAGTATCATAGAATGGTTTAGGTTGGAATAGACCTTTAAAGGTCATCTGGTCCAACCCCCTTGCAATAAGCAGGGACATCTTCAGCTCCATCAGGTTGCTCAGAGCCCCGTCCAACCCGACCCAGAGTGTTTCAAGGGATGGGGTATCTACCACATCTCTGGGCCACCTGTTCCAGTGTTTCACCACCCTTGTGGTAAAAATTTTCTTCTTTATATGTAGTCTAAATCTACCCTCTTTGAATTTAAAACCATTACCCCTTGTCCTACCACAACAGGCCCTACTAAAAAGTCTGTCCCCACCTTTCTTATAAGCCCCTTTTAAGTATTGAAAGGCTGCCTCAAGGCAAGGCTGCTTAGAGGTAGGTTTCTCTTCTCCAGGTTGAACAGCCCCAGCTCTCTCAGCCCATTAATATCCAGAGAATCTAATGTACTATGCTTTAAAAAAAAAATAAAATATTGATTTGAATGAAGAAGTCTGGGAAAGGACTTACATGCCCAATTTTTATCTACTTAATGTGAAAGCAGATCTTAACATACTAATTAAGTGTTGAAATTCTGGACTATGATGACAGATTTGAAAAACAAACGGCCATGTAAAGCTGGTCATATTTGTAAATCTCCATGTCCATATGCCAGACATCAAAGTACAACATTTTTCATTGATACTTTGCAGTTAAGATGTACTTTCACTGATGCCAAGTCAGCTTTGGGTCACAATTACAGCCCATTTTTGCTACACGATTAAACCATGAAATCTTAGTTTAAATTACAACCTCTAAAAATCAACTAACCTTTCAGTATTGAAGCTGCAATGAAACAATTCAAAAATTCCAGAGTTTGAGCTGATATTAGTTGTTGGATTTAAGGAGCTGAAGGGGGGGAAGGGAGACATATCTGAAGGAAGTATATTGAGAGCAGCAGGACTCCCTTTAGGAGAGAAACAAAGAACAGTTAGTAAATGGAAGCAGGATAAATAATGTGAAAAGAACAGCATCTATAAACTGAAAAGGGGATAAAAAGAGAGAGCAGCAATAAGTCTTACTAGAAAGTGGAACAGAAAAGGCAAAGGGAAGCAAAGGGGTGGAACTGGTAATGCTCAAAGACTTCCTGTAGAGTTTTACCTCTAAAACTGTAATTATTTGCCCCTGGTTAAAGTGTTAAGCACTATGAGAGGTATGTTATTACAGAAAAAACTGACATGGAGGATTTAGGAGTCTCATATGAGGCTGGGATAGAGTCACTCGAACTAGCAACAGCGAGTTCCTCAAGTGTTCTGACCCTGGTTGTGTTGACACAGATACATTCTCCGAAAGTGCAATTGGACAAGACAGAACAATAACTCAAACTGCAAAGGATGGCAGGCACGGGTACTTCAGCCAGCATTACATCTATGTGTATCTCATGGAATGAATCTGCCAATATCAATGTGATTTCAAATTCCTGCTGCAGCGTCATTCAGCTTCTCAAGACAAGGCAGATACCAAGCACTGTTCCAAGCACTAAATCAAGCACAGCTTCAGGCCCTTAATACATGACACCTATTTGGAAGCACTTACAATAAAAAAATAATATTTTTTTTCTAAAAACTGGATGCAAGCACTAGTTCTAGAGAAGGTGCTACCTTCCTGCTAAAGCAGGAGGCTAAGATCCAAAGCATGCACAGCCACTAAATGTTAGTATCATCTAGGATTTAGTCTTGATAACTGCATCCTTGTATAACAAAATCTGTATTGCAGTTTCAGCTTGATGTAACATGATTTTATGTTATTTTCTAAGCAATGGTGTGAAGATTTCCACAATTTTGTGGCATCCATCTCCTGCTACTCATCGGTTATGTGTTAGTATGGCTGATAAGAATTGACTTGTCACCAAGGAAAGGAATTTTAGAACCAGGGTATCTTCATACTGGATAAGCAATAACCTAATAGGAAAAACATGTGCATTACCTATACATCAGGTGCAAAATAAAAACCAATTTAAGTAATTCCACTATTTGCCAAGTGGAATTGGCAAAACCAACCAGTCTGTGTCTGTGAAAAGGACACAGAGTTATTGTGGGAACTATTGGGGTCAGCAAGTTGTATTTGTGCTCTGAGAGAAACTGCATTATCACTCCATTTACTGTACTTCCTCAGACACTTCTAGGAAAACTTCTAGAAATGCTCCCTCGCTATAGAGTATGCACTCCAAGGTGGAAAATAAATGTATAGCTTATGCAAATAGAAATTTTCATCATGCAATCTAAAAAAAGGCCAGTCATCTCACTGAAACAAATGAATCATTATTGCGTAATTTCCTCTGAAGATAACAGGAAGTCTTGATCCTTACTTCAACACTGGATTTGGTTCAATGGCTTATTTCATTTTCTTATAAAACACTATCATCATCTAGTGGTATATTTTGCTACTATGTAAACTGCATGTTATGAAGATGAAAGCATTTCATTTGCTTAGCATTAAACATTTAAAATAAGACATAGATTTATCATCCTGCATTTATACCGAACTGTGTGGGAGTCAGGGTGGAAAATGAAGTAACATGAAATAAACCTGACAGAACTGTTGAGGATTTTGAGAACAACCAACATGCCAACATTTTACGTGACGGAAATTTGAATAATTTTCTGTCCAAAAGTGAAGACAGACTAAAAAATATAGCTTTGGAATGCTTCATATCCTCATTCATACTGTCCATAAAGTGTGAAGAGACATGAGCAAATATTTTGAAGAAAAACCTCACAGGTTTTTCAAACAAAAATACTTTTCACACTGTTTTTCTTCTAATTTGAGGGGAAAAAAATAAATTTCCCATTTGCAGAAGTCCACTATTTATTAGGAACATACAACCAGAATATACATAAATAAGTTGTTGACTTACGTGGTAACTTTTCAGCCTAACAAAATCAACCTTCATGGAGATGAACCTTTCTGAATTTCTGCTGAGATTTTTAATGTGCTCCACCAGGTCAGCACAGAACTTGTAGCCACCTTTGAGGACACAGAGAACCACAATATCATTGTCACCAATGTCTTGCACAATATCTTTGGCCAATCGTTCTGTCCTGGGGCAAAAATATAAGGGTAAAATAACATTAGATGCAGATTTTTTACGTTCACAGTATGCTTTCCATTTGGTTACAAAGAATCCCTGTGGTGAACATATAGCTTGACTGACAGTCTGTTTGAGTGTCTTCACTTGACTAGGTTTGGATCAAGTTCACAGTAGGCAGATATGAGGTGATGGATGCAAAGTGTTAGGCTTTGGAAGATGCTACTTCTACAATTTTAATACACAATTATAAATAAATATACTATCAATAAAAATTTTTAAAAGAGTGTACATTATCAATATTTCATACAGCAAAAAAGAGGAGTGCTAAGAGCTAAAGTGATTTGTTCAAGTTCACACACGTGAGAATAATCAAGGTTATGTTCCAATGAACCCGTAATTGCAAGGTTCCCAAATCTACCTTCTCTTTGATAATACTGCACTGCGATCACAATGTGGCAGATGACTGAAACTAAAAGATACACATTTCTACCATGTAGTAGAACATAAATTTTCAAGATAAAACTAATAAACATAAATGCTTATCTTAAGTAGCTTTGCTTTCTAAAGAACACGGTAGATGGCACTTCTAGACCTAAAACAGGGTACCAGGTCATTTCTAGATGTAAAGCAGGTATTAACAGAAAACCAAACTATGACATTTGATGTTTTGAGGAAAATCAGCTCAGTACACTATTTTCTGTAAACACTTTCACTGGAAATTTCTTTGACAGCTCTTCGCTATGATCACAATAACTTTGCATGATCACAATAAATTCAGTTCAGAACAGAACCAGCCTTTTCAGACAGAGTAAGAAAAATCAGTGGTGTTCATTCTGCTGGAGTACAAAAACAACACTGGAATTCAACGTTTACTTCAAACAGAGTTATACTGAATTCTATGAGAACTGAAGTTGCAACATACTTATTTAAAAAAGAAAAATTAAAAGTCATTTGACTCTAATCAAGAGAGATTAAAAATTCAACACAATAGTAACTGAAAAGGCAATGAAAGAAAGCTTGTGTTTAATAATAAATACAGGAGTCATAACTCTTCCTTATGATGGATGTTTACAGTATTCTTTCAAGGAGTCCCAACAATCTCAGTACTTGCAACCAACTGTTTAAATGTGGTAGATAGAAGGCTGCAGGTTGAAAATGTCCCATTAAATTCTATTCATGTATTACCTACAAATAAACTGTTGAAAATTACCATTTCCATTTTGTAAGTTTTTCATAAGATTTTTAACAGTACTTCAAAACAGCAACTGAGCATGAACACTGAGCTGGGCTACCCAAAATATCGAAGCACCATCAAATACCTACACTGAGGGCACATGAGGACTACTATAAGGTGAGGAATGGGGGATGATCAGATTTTCCCAGTGTCACCCTCCAAACCTAGCATGGGGACCCAAACACAAGTCCACAGTAGACTTTCCAGTTGTGCTGAATGGCAGAAGTCAATGGTGTAGTTGGGAAGCATCAGGTTAACTAGCAGGGATGATTTGTACTGGGGAGTTACCAAAGCTGTATATAATTGAATCTATTTTTTTTCTCCTTTTTAAATTAAAAACACAGGATTGTTAGACTGCAAATGCAACATTCAAATATAACTACACACTAAACTTTGTACCTGCCCTTTCATTTTCAGTTCAGCTCCCTTGTATTTACATTCCAGTGCCAATTTCACTGTATGATCAAACTTCCCTTTTTGTGAGACCTCTGTCTCATTCAATGCCCAAATCAGAAATTAGGTGCAAGATACTAGACTGGGAGTTGCAAATGCAACTACAAATCTAGCATTTCCTAGCCTTCAAGCACTTTTCTAGTATCCAAAATAAAGGTATTTTCATAATTGCTAATATAATATTTTGGGACAAATGCTATATGTAAACTGTCTGTGGATGACAGGCTTTATAAAAAAGAATAATCCCAGATTCAAATTACACATACCTGTCAACAATAATGCCATGAGGTATGAGCACATATTCCAGATCTCCATAGTAGTGCTGAGGATAAGTGAACAAATCCAGACTGTAGCCAGGCCAATTGTCTGAAATCTGAACAGCAAATAGCACTGTTAAGAATACTTCATGGTGTTTAACAATATGTACCTGCTATAAAATCAGTGTTCTAGTACACTCTATTGGCTGAATTAATCATGTGCCATACTCTCTTGCAGTTACAATTTACTATTTAACTTTTCCTATTAATTATTTTGCTTTTCAGTATATATCTCAGAAATCCAATGCTACAGTTCCCACCCCAGAATGCAGGAAAATTCACCTGAAAATGCAAACAACTAGATAGAAAGAGGAAATATTTACTACTAAACTAGTGGCAAGTCTAAGTTTCTTACTGGTTTCAAACTTGAAATGCGAATGTGAGATTACCAGTAAGAAGGGATTCTCCAATGGGAGATTCAGACAGTGGAATTAAAAGTCATAAAACAATACACTAAAATCGCACATTTCTGGTTTAGAGGTATTTTAAGATCCCACAGAAATTAAAAAAATAAATAAATTCTACAGATGAAACAACATGTAGAGAAAATAAACTAATGTGATTCGTGGATGGTATCTGTATAGATCAGTGGAAGACTGTACTTCTTGCCAAAGGTGAGGTTCTTAATTTAGGTAAATCATCAAAGATAAGTGATTACAAGATGTTCACAACTCACCTCACTATCAGCTATTCTGTAAACCCATACATTTACAGAAAAAATATTTCACAGATTTAATATATGTTAGTTTTTTAAGTTTCAGAATACAACAATTAAGAGATCCCACAGCACACAGTGGCAGCAGAAATTAAGTAGAGCAAAAATCAGCCAACAGGTAAAGGCTTCAGAAAGCTACAAAGATGCAAAGTCATCAGCAGAAGAATTAAGCAAACTCCAAATTAACAATTACAACAACTCCTTGAGAAAGACAAGACCTGCATGGTCACAAGGTATCATTACTAAGATTTGCTTCAATATTGGTTCAGCATAAAAAGCTACATCCAATAGGTTTTCTTCACAATCACATTTCACAAGCCACACATTGTCTTTGCTCTTTGTAAAGTTTGGCCACATGAACCTCGTGTAGAAGGTAAATAGTGAGAAATCTGCCTTTGTGAAGTGCACGTCTTCATGGCATCTCTGCTAAATAGAGCCTTTAAAGGACTGTCACTGAAAGTAACCTCTGCACATTATTTCATGTAGTAAAAATATCTAGGCTAACACACGTATTTCATGTCAAGCTGTTCCTCCACATCTAGTCTTCTTGAACTTAGGCACAGCCCTGCCTCATGCTGTGCTGACACAGTGTTCTGCCTTACAGATTTTTGGTTGCTGGGTTTTTTTGCATATTCATTGACAGCAACAGACATCCTGACTGTCATGTTTTCTTAACTCTGCTTAACAGTTTCCGTATCAAAAAAAGTTATTTGTTGGTAACTCCTACTGAACATTTGCCTATAAAGAGCATGTCTTGGGAGATCCCTGGTATCAATGAAAGCTTTCCCCCTGACTTATACAAGTCTTAAAACTACACAAAAGGAAAAAGTTACTTAGTTAGGTTCCTCATTTCCATAGAAACAGGAGATTATAAATATCCTCTTTGGCAAGGCTTTTAATTAGAGGCAAATCTCGCTCCATAAACACTGCTGCAGAAGGCCTGGGAAGCCTATTTTCCCATCTTCATTTTAAGTACATAGGGGTGGCTGACACTTTTTAAACATTTTGTAGCAATGAACTGTCTGGCATGGTTTAGTTCAAAAGCATTTTAACACGAAATGAAACAATTTCAGATAGTGCTTTAGATTGTGTAAGTACTATAAGCATCCACTCAGAACCTCTGCTGGCATTGCTTATGCATTCTTGCCAAATTGTATGTTTTTAGATCAAACTAAATGGATGGAAGCTGCTACAGAATCCATACAAGCCAATAGCTCTTACTTAGATTACAGTAAGTTCTTTAAGAAACAGGGTCAGGATGAAATTTTGATTTTCCTATCTATCCTTCTGGTTGGTTCTCTTGAATAGGACATAAACTGTATCACTTTGCAATAATGCAGTAGTTCTCGTTTATGAATGTTCACTGGCATTTGACAAACAGGATTAAATTCACATGTACTTTCTAATCAATCATTTTACTAATATAATGAGCCTATACCATATTCCTCTTTCCTTTAAGCAGGGACTTCCCAATAATAAGGACACTTTTCAATTAACTGTAAATTTTTATGAGTATTTTGCTTGTGAATTTTTTTAAAAAGTGCAATTATCCTCAGTTTAATAAGTAACATAAAAAAAAATATCCACCCCAAATTAAACTCAACTTCTATTTACTTCTGGTTTTAGCCCTTAAAAATATGAAAGAAATATTTGTGATTGTTTCAATAAAAAGACAGTATTCAACTGGATAAATAAATACATATACTAAATATTTTGGTATACAAGCATGTAAAAAAAAGTCCTACAGTGAAAGAAAGAGCTATTTTTAAAGTTCAGGCTTTGCCCGTTCAAGCGGCCCTGCAGAAATTCTTCAGTAGGTCTTTAAAAAGTCGATACGAATGTATACAAAAAGGAATACATATACATGCCAATACCCAAAAGCATTCCCTTGAGGTGTAAGAGAGAAGCTGGAGACATTCAATTGCAACACCTTTGGAAGAACATTGCTAGCCTCGCCGTCTGGCGTGCCAGGTTTGAGCACGGCACTTGCTTCAGAGCAACAACAACCTGGATTCTGCTTTGGTATAAAATAAGAGGGCAAGCATCAGGCAGAGTCCACCTTTTGTAAACTTAAATCATACTGCACTGGCCTTACTTGTGGTTATTTTTTGGGGAGCGCGTGCATGCGTTCATGTGTAGCAAGCAGAAGAAATGAAATCAGTGAAGCAGAACACGGTGATGGGCACTCATCTCCTCCTTGGCAATGCCCTCATGTCACTTTGGCACTCAACAGTCGCCCGCTTTAAAAAATGTCATTTATCCCACTGGTGCCAGGAGAAGTGTGTGATGCATGGTGGTGTGACAGGTTTCTTTGGAAGGGAGATGCAGGGGACACTGGAGTAGGCAGGGTGTAACCTGCGGCTCCAGGCCACCACCTGGGCAGCTGCTCTCCACCTGGGTTACAATTCCAATGCCACAGTAAAACAAGAAGATACCTGAGGGGGTGGCAGGGAGGTATCTGCTTCACAGGAAATCTGGTTTGTCCCTCACAATCAGGAGCATATTCGTTCCGTTTTGCATAACCTATTTAGCCCCGTGGGCACTCAAAACACCACCAAATTAATCACAGAATCNTATGTTGAGGACTCCGGAACTGGGGTCCTCAATTCCGGCCTTTTTCCCCAACACAAAAAGAAGAAGGGGATGCCCAACAGCAAGATTTTACAGCCCTCCCAGGCCCTCCCAAGGCCTGTAACCATTTCGGTGGGATTCCCGGGCACCCCGACCTCAATGACTCAGCCTGGCGACAGGCACAGCCACTCGGGATCCTTGAGGACTGGGTCATTTACACGGAGGAAGCCAAAAAGCCCGGTGAAGCCNGACCGAGGAGGCTGGATCCGGGGCGGGGGGGCTGCACCCCTGTGCCCGGGGCTGGTCTCCCACCACCCCCGGGGAGAGGGCCCGCGGTGTGTCCGCCGGGGCTTGCCGAACAGGCGCTCCTGGGTTTGGCTTAGGCCGAGAATTAGAAAGCAGCGCTGAGGGAAGAGACCTGGGGTTGCTGATGGACGAGAGGTTGGACATGAGCAGGCAGTGGGCACTTGCAGCCCAGAAGGTCAACCCCATCTATCAAGAGCTGTGTTGCCAGCAGAACCAGAGGTGATTCTGCCGCTTTACTCTGCTCTGGTGAGACCCCACCTGGAGCACTGTGTGCAGCGCTGGAGCCCTCAATGTGGGAAGGATGTGGACCTGTTGGAGAGGGTCCAGAGGAGGATGAAGAAAATTATCAGGGGGCTGGAGCACCTCTGCTACAAGGACAGGCTGAGGGAGCTGGGGTTGTTCAGCCTGGAGAAGAGGAGGCTCCAGGGAGACCTGATAGGAGCCTTCCAGTACCTGAAGGGGGCCTACAGGAAGGCTGGGGAGCGTCTGTTCACAAAGGCCTGCTGTGACAGGACGAGTGGCAATGGATTTAAGTTGGAGAAGAGTAGATTTAGATTAGACATTAGGAAAAATTTCTTTAGTCTGAGGGTGGTGGAACACTGGAACAGGTTGCCCAGGGAGGTGGTTGAGGCCCCTTCCCTGGAGGGGAGGCTCGATGAGGCCCTGGGCAACCTGGTAAAGGGAAAACATCATGAGCCACACAGCCTTCTGCCATCCCCTTTGCAGTTCTGTTAAAATTAATATTAATATTTTGCTTTCACAGCCTCACAGAGGAGAGGGAGCTTGTTTCTTCTCATGGGTTCCCATGATCATTGTCCACCTTTATATTTCCATATAAGATGTTCAAATTTGGACTTGCTCTATCCATTTTGTAGCCTATCTGTTGAGAAAAATGCTAACAGTCTCTCAGTCTACGGTGGGTAAAATTACAGCTTTTTGCTTTCTTAAAAGTGAAAGTTAGTTACGATTCATAGAATCATAGAATGGTTAGAGTTGGAAGGGACCTTAAAGACCATCTAATTCCACCCCCTGCCCTGGGCAGGGACACCTCCCACCAGACGGGGTTGCTCAAAGCCCCATCCAGCCTGGCCTTGAACACTTCCCAGATCGGGGTATCCACAGCTTCCCTGGGCAACCTGTTCCAGTGCTTCACCACCCTCACAGGAAAGAACTTCTTCCTAATATCTAATCTAAATCTCTCCTCTTCCAGTTTAAAACCGTTACCCCTTGTCTTGTCACTACACTTCCTGACACAGAGTCCCTCTCCAAGTCTCCTGGTTAAGATAAATCTCTGGTATTTATTTGTTAAATATAGAGTTGGTAGAATTCTGTCGTTCCTATGCTAGAAATTGTTAAAGGGAAAAAAAAAGTTGTTTTTAGGGGTATAATGAAAGATGCTTAGTGATTCTAAGGGGCTCTTACAGACCAAGTAGAAAGACATTTCAGCTTTGTACACTGCTTTTCTAGAATGTAGCCATTAAGTCTTGAAGATTACAAGTCATAACAGATGAATCCAGAGAACACTATGGGTGTATCTAGACTAGGAGTTTGGTGTCCAACATGGGCTGGCTTTTAGGTGCATCCTTTTAGTGTACTTACACTAGAACTGGTAGGATAATTAACAGCTTAGTAACATGGTGTTAGGAAGGCTTCTATAAATGAATCACCAATTAAAGTCTGGATAAGTACTAACGTGATTGCAAATTACCTTGTGATGATCTCTGCTTCTTGTATGATGCCAGATCTGTTTGCTTTTTGGTAGGTTAAGAACTATCACTACAATTGACAACATGTCTGAAAGAACAGAGGACAAGGTTTACAAAGTGACAGAGGCCAACTCCAGAATGTGTCTGCCTCTGAAGTGATGCCTGTACAGAAGACTGAGGTATGCTGGGAAAATACAGTTCCTGTTCACAGGGCTTTAAAATAAACTTAATAAAAAGTAGTGAATTTGATAAACAGCATATATAGGTTTTTACAAACCTACCTAAAGTAAATATAAATAGCTTTGTAAAATATACAGGAGATTTTCATAATGGGCAAAATCCCTAAATACTTTTGCATTTCAATTGCATGTCAACATTTCATACAGCTATTGAGAAAGAAAGCCTAATGTTTCTAAACTTTGGGATTAAATGCTTTTGATTTGTACCCACAAACGTTTTTCAAGGTTTGAAGGTTCTTCTTGCCTAGAGATGGGCAAAAACTCCTTTTAAAGCTCACATTCATCCTAAAGCTAATGCAGTCTGATTCAGTTACCACCACGTTGCAGCTAAAGCTGCTGTTGCATGAACATTGCAGAACTGGGTTCTGTAGTGCTGATTTTGGATTTCTGCTAGAATCTCAGGTTAATTTTGTCACTCCTGTATGCGTACTTGTTTATTCTACCCTTTGGACTTGTTGGGTTACTGTTACAGTTTTATGTCATTTTAACCACGTTCTTTATCAGACTGCTGCAATATGGGAAATTGTTCTAACTACACCACAGACAGAAGCTTGAAGGTTTGGGAAAGATTAACATGAACAAGGTACTAAAAAATAAATTCCTTTGGCATTGTGCTGAAAAGCTTAAGCAGGAAATGTTCTTCCCATCAAGGTTGGTTGACTGTGTTTTGTCAAGTCTTCCTTTTGGTATTCTTCTCTTCCAACAATTTTATGGGGCTCACTTAAGGAGGGTAATGAAATGTCATGACTCACTAATAATAAATAAGAAGTTGGAAATTAAAAACTAGATAAATTTATCTGGGTACAGTTTGGAGGGTAGTGCTGCTAGATGGCTATGAAGCTGCTAAGGATTTTGCTGGGGAGGTATATGCTCTTACTGAATGCTTACATTGCTTTTTACAGCATGAACTGGTATAGAATGAATTAATTTACAGTGGATTTTCAAAATCTTTTTTAATTAGGGCCAAAATATCATTATTTAAAACATGATATCAGGGTCTTAACTGTGAAAAAGACTGCATTCTGAAAACTTTCCTGTTATCTTTGTTTAGCTGTTTGTTTATAAACTAAAAAGAGGAAGAAAAGAATAAACACTTTTAGATATACAAGCATGGGAAGTGATCAAAGGGGGAAAGAACAAAGAAAATAGGGTAGATGATACTTAGAAGTAGATCTGGGTAGGTCTGGACACATAGCCAAAAGATATAAATGAGCAGATGGAAGAAGCGACACACAGAGAAACAAAGCAGAATTGGGAGTTATATGCAAATCCTTGGTGAATGTATTTATACCTTGGGCCTTTACAGAACAACTTTATAATTTCAGTTATACATCTTGTCCTCTCTTGCCGTTACTGATAAAAGCAGGACATGTAGTATCCACCCATTCACAACTCTAATGTAAAGAAACATTGAAAATAGAAGGTTGGGGGCAAGGATATATCAAGAAGGCAGCCCAAGACAAACATTATCATGGAGTTACCTGTTAGCCTTTGCAACTCCATTACATGTTCTTCTCTCAAGAAATTATAACAAGCATTTGACAACTCGGTTTAATATGTAAACACCAAAAATAGACAAGAAAAGCATGAAAATCCAGAATATTTCAAGAGGTATGGCTTACCTAGGTATAAGCTTGCCAACTAGGGGATGAAGTAAGAGCTCTTATTCTGGTTCCACCTGTTGCTGCAGCTGTTATGTGAACAGCAGAACTGTAAACAGTCTTATCGAGCATAAACCTGCATTTCTTAGTGCTTACAAGGTAAGCGAACACCCACAGTTGTTGGAGAGAAAGACATTTTGAGGTAAAATAGTCACTGAAGAGAATATTAAAAACAAAAGTCTAGCAGATAGAGTACCTCCAGGCATGTTGAGAGTAATTCTAAATTTCATTTTTATCCAGCTTTAATATATTCTAGAGTTTTGAGTTCTTTTGTGTTACCTGAGTCAGTTACCCAGTCCATAGGGTGGCTGCTGAAGACCCTTGAGTGCAGCAGAACATATTTACCAGATAGTGTTGCAGGCATTGGGGAGGACATGAAGCAGTTTTCAAACCATTCCCCACCATTCAAGAACCTAGAGGACCACAGGAAAAACTGTCCAATTTGGCTGGTACAGTGTGCCTTATGACAGAGGCCATACTTCCCCTTTGTGACTACTGAACTACAGCAGGTGGTGGAGTGGCATTGCAAGCTGGAGTCCAGCTTCTGCCCACTTTCAATTTCAGCAGAATGAGCACCTTGGGGAATTGGAAAGTCCAGCTTTAAAGCAACTGCAGTATCTCAGGTCCACAAGGGAAATTCAGAGCAATTAGCTATCATAATTAACCTGTGCTGAGTCTATGAGGCTGACTATGGCCTTGAAAATTAACTGTGATAATTCTGATAACAAGAAAGTGGCTAAAAGCTGCCATTCAAGATGTTAGTCTGGTTTTTAATTTTTTATAATCTTTAAATCAGTGTTAGGCACTGCTTGACAGAATTCTGGGCTTTGACTTATTTGGTCCATGATAAACATCTTTAATACAAAACTACATTTTTGTTTGTTATTAATCTCACTGTGCCAGAGCAGAGCAGTGAGAGCTTCACTTTGCAATTTCCTGGCTCCTGAAGATACTCTTCCTGCTTTTCAGACTCATGTTATTGATATGGTGTTCTTTATAGCTGAGAGAAATGCAAACAAAAATTTCCTTTTGTCCTTTAATACCAGAATAAGCTTTATTTCCCTTATAATATTATGCAAATATTTCCCCTAACCAGCTATAGACAAGTATTGACATTTGGATTATAAAGTCTTATTTTCAAGAACTGCTGCTCACATCATATCCTATGGCAAATTCATCACACACGGCCATGAAGAGTAGTCAGGGAATTGTAAATATACAGTGGGTCACACCCATTGCAATGAATTTAACTGTTAAAGTTTGTTTTATTTTGGAAGAATTTCTTCGCTTGGCTTCATCCATCTTTTTGTCTAAAGAACAGAAAGAAAGAAAATCTGTTCTAAAGAACAGAAAGAAAGAAAATCTGCAAAGCAAGAGCATTCTGAATGTTTCAAATGAGTAAATGAATAAGAGTTTAAGGACTTGTCTTTCTTTTTTTTTATTTTTTTCCAGAATAGCTCAGTCTGCCTTTGATGTAATTCTGTACACTTCACAGCCTGCAGTAACAGTGCAGTAACAAATGTGTATTGAAAAGCAGAACCTGATCCAGTAATTTCTCCTGTAGCATAGGCTGAATGTTCATGGTGGGCCATCCCGGGAGCTCTCTTGCTGCACAGAATGAGCCGCTCCCTCAGGGTGCTGGAATGCTGGATTTAGACCATTTGCTAATTTATTGTTTGTGTAAAAAACAGAGCATTCTCCTGGGCAAACAGCAAAACGTGGCTGTTTCCTCACTGTATGGTGCTTGGGGCCACATGTTGAAAATCTACTGAATTTTTTTCCTCCAAAGAGAGAATTATAACATTGCTTCCTCAGCTTTAGCTTGGCCCTCAAAGCAATACTGGAACAGTTCTAGAGGTGTGTGTCTATCTTTACAGCAACTCTGGAAATTAGAGGATTGAGTCACCTAGCAAGAGTAAATTAAACATTAAGTTCGTTACTTTTGAGTGACCAGTTTGGAACAATAGCTTTAAACTATAATGTAGTGCTGTCTAGGTTTAAAGCATAGCTTCCAACTTCAGGCATGCATCTCCCATATTTAAAACATATGGGTTGAAATTGCAGAAGTCAGGAACCCCCAAAATGAGCAATGCAGTATTAATGGGTACCAGTGAAAAAGCCAGGTATAAGTCATTTACCATTGCATTTCAAAAACATTCTATGACAAAGACATGAGTAAATCATACTGCTCCAGGGAATAAGTTAAGTGCTATAAATCTCATTTCTCTTCCTTCAACTCCTACTTGCCAGTTGCTGAAGCAAATGATGTGAGGGTTCTTGGAACACAGGTCCTTTTAGTAAACAACTTGAATCCGTTCCCTTTGTTGCAGCGCCTTAATTCATCCCCAGATGATCATATTTGTTATTATTATTATAAGCACGTAGGAATTCTACTTAGAGACAAAAATTTTATTGTGTCAGACACTAAGCAAAGAGAGAAAAAGATAATCTACATGACAGATTACTTACAATCTAAGCCTAAACCAAGGAACAACTGGCCACAGTGCCAGAGGAGTTCAAGGAAACCGCGCAGGTCAGCAGGATCAGCCCTAATCTCAGCTCACTGACAGTTTAGCTGTTGTTAAATTCTTGGTGGGCATCATTGCAAGAACATTTGAGGAAGGATTTGAGGACAAAGTAATTCCAGTGTTTGCACATTTGTGTGAATTCCTCCATGCTGTGGTGTCAATTTGGAGGCAGGCACGGATTGACAAATTAACACCAGAGGTTAGAACTGTGACTGAACAGAAGTTCATCCTCATAGAAGCATCAACAAGGCCAGCTGATGTGAACGTAGTCTACTGTTTGGCTATGCCTGCTTGTCTAAAACTATTTGTTGGAGGTACAGTCTAGGCAAAAAAATAATTATGTTTTTCTTTAACTGGATGAAATGGCAGACACATTTATCTCAGCACTGTTTAAACAGTAAAGAAAAATAACACAAACAAGAAACTCATCTCACCTTGGATTCCTACCATAATGCCACCGCTTAGCCTGGAGGATGAAAACACCTGAATTTACTCACATTTTGCTTACATAACATTGCACAACAAAAAGACGCTGGAGCAAGATCAAGGCAGAATGAAAAAAAAATTAATTACAATCTAGGCATTTGGCAGTCAAGTACACATCTCTCCCTCAGATGTCCTCTCGTGGGGAGAAAAGGCCAGTTTTCCTTAGCCTCAGTAGGCTCCATCCGCCTCTAGTTATCGGGGTGGGTGATCCCCATCAGCTGCAGAGCTCAGCAGCTGGCTGCCCTGGCTGTGGGAAATGTCAGGCAACCTTAATAACATGTTTTGCCACCTGTCGCTCCTGTAATTATATTATTAATATCAGAGGCATCATAAAGCTGAGGATGAAAGCACTGACTAGAACTAGCATTTATACAGGACTCCCATTGATCTGCACATACGCGTTTCCTTATCGGAAAGAGGTCTGCCTTCATTAGGGCAGAAATGTTAAGATACATTGTTTTCCCTGAAATATGTGCCAGCAAAAGGGCTAGATTTCAGCTTTGTGGTGCCAGTTTTTCACAAAAATAGACAAAGGGCCAGAACGTGGCCTCGTACAATAAAATCCACATACAGAGACTGAGGAAAACGAAATCAGTGAGGAATGTCTTCCACAGAATTTTGCCCGTACTGTTTCATGAGGGGAATGGAAGATTTTGAGGAACTGTCCCAGACTTCATCCTCAGGAATGCATGCAGAGCCCAAGAAACCACCGTGCCTTGAGACCAGCCACATGGAGCCCATATGTCAAGTCTGATGCTTGCCTGTGGCAGCTCTATCGGAGCCATACAATCAGGAACTCCCTGTGTTTGTGACGATGCCACATCTGATCCCTTCCTTCCTGGATATAAATAGTTTCATTCTGAAGAACAGCCAGTGAGATATTTATCATAATTTCATGTTGCTATTTTTAAAATATAGATACACAGTTTTGTCATGCACAACTTCCAACAGGAAATAGTTTCAGTTTGTGGCAACGTAACTCTTACTGACCAATAGGGCATTCGTACCCCATTTAGCATGTGTTTTGTGATGGTTATCCAATTAATATGCACCATTTAAAAATGCCAGGTTGATAAAACAATTATGAAGTACTAGAAACATTTTGATGATTTTATTATTTCATTGATTATCAGTAACAGACCAATGAATTTAGGTAATGCTTCAACTGCTAATGCTACTTTTTAGCCTATGGACAGACTTGCTTCTCTTAATATCTAATATCTTTTATGACGGAACAATTCCACCAGAACAATTGATTTTACCCACCTTTTTCCTTTGTTATACTGGTGGTATAGTTGATTCATGAACATGACACCTTCAGTTATTGGCATTTCTTGAACATATAAATACAGAGTTATTCTTACATTCTTTGGATTCTGCAATTTTATTTTGTCAAACTTCCCAGAGAGAGTTAAAGGGTAAGACTTTTATTAATCTGTGTGTATTTTCAATGGGTTTCATCATATTTTTTCCATAATCAGAAGTGTTGGTGGGTTGCATGGATTACACATCAATATAGAAGGAAGGAGTTATAACCTATCCCTAGGGTGACAGAAGCTATTCCCATGTATCAAGAGGGGAGCATCCTCCTCTGATGTCAGATACTATGATGTCACAACAGCTGCTGCTGGTAGTGATTGATACCATACAGAAAAAGCTGTGTTCTGAAGCAAAGGTTGAGCAGTAGGAAAGAAAAACAATTTTTCTATGCAAATATGTGAATGTGCAGATGTAATTTCTGCCTAGGTCTTGACTCACATGCTAGTATATTGCTTTCATTCTAACATCACACACATAATAGCAATTGAAACACATTTTTCTACTTTAGTTGTAGGTTTACTGTAGTATTACAGAATTATGTATACATAGACACAGCAAGCTACATGTGGCATCTAAATTGCGTGAATTCTGTATTATTATGGGCTTCCACTATCAAAACTGGTTTTGGTAACAAAAAAAGAGCAGACAAAATGTTATGCAGAAGCCAAGCTGTTTAGAAATACAATCACTCAAGCTTCTAAGGAAAGCACAACTGTTCTTTAATAACTAGTCCAGAAGCCATCCCACCCTGAAGTTGTATTTACCAAGCACTCTTCGGCTGCCAGTTATTTCACTCTGTTTTGGCTATGCAAGGAAATAAATACTCCAAACATATGAAACAGTATTTTTCATGCTTTTTGTATGATGTTTATAGAAATCTTAGTAGTTAATAAAAATTAGACAGAGTAATAGATTAAATGCATGGTTTTAAACTCCAGGTTTAAAAGAGAATTTTATTTCAAAATAGTTTGTGAATTATACTGATGAGAGCTACATGTAACAACTTCTCCAAGAAGCTACATACTTATATTAGTTGAATATTTCCTTCTGAACAGTTGTTGATGTCAATTTTTTTCTGAGAATTTAGGGGGACAATTCTTGCAGATGTAGGGATAGAAAAGGGAAAAGGAGGGGAGAGGCAATATCTGAAAAATAGTCCTTACTCATTTGCAATGTAGATAACTTTGTGCTTCTCAAGTACTTCTATGTCATGCTCCAGTTGTTTCATCTGCAATTCCAGCTTTTCTTTATATAATTTCTTGGGTATGGTGTCTATTTCCATGGAGAGACGCTGAAAGTCACGATACACCTCCTCCCAGTTCTTTTTCAGCCCCTAGTGCCATTACATGAAAAGGAGATACATGAGAAAAGCTTCCTTCCTTTAAGAATAATATGTGTATAAACTACTTCGGGCTTTTGGTTAATATTGCATTTGATAAGTGTCACTGCAATGTTAAAATAATAGATAAATATATGGATAACACCTTATAGGACTAAATTAATTAAATGTTTAACAGTCAAAGTAGCTACAACAGAAATAATTTTGAGTCATCCTCATGCCACATAAGGAATGGTCTTTAAAAAAATTGATGCCTTGGAAAGAAAAAACCTTTTGTTAAGAGGCAACAAAACAGTGATTAAACTAGCCAATGAAGGATGGGCTACAAACATGCTAAACTGAAAAGAGTATGGCACTGTGACAACAGTCATCTTCACAGCCTACCAGGAACTTAAGGAAGATTCAAGGAAGTCCAAGGAAGACCATGGACACCAAACTAATACCACAATTTTTTAACTATTTGAACTACCTGGAAGAAATTCTAAATAACTGCATTCCCTTCCAAATCTATATTTACAGAACATCTATAGGCAACTTATTTACCATTTGGTCTAAAAAATCTAGCTGTCACTGACCCTATCAACAATAATTTCAGCAACTGCCACCTTTCTTGAGTGCTGCTATGCAGAGAATTACCTTCCTAGATAAAGTGAACTGTATTTCCATATCATAAAAGCCCAAGTCTAGACCCCTGCCCCCCAAAACTCCATGCAATTATCTGAAACATACTTGTAAAGCTGTTAATTCAACATTAGATACAAATTTTCTCCAGTGATACGCTGAATGGAACCAGACTGCTGTAGAAAAATTCTTTACAATTACCCAGAAATCTTCACAATTACTGCAATGATTGCTCCTACTATCCTCAAGAGGATAACCAAAATCTACACATCCTATACAAGCATATATGAGGATTTAATAGAGTTTATTCGCTGCACCAAATATCCTCATGAAAACTATATGGGTGAACAAAACAATCACACCTACTGCAAGGAACTCATACTGCAATCAGTAAATAATACCATACAGCTATCAGTGAGAAAACACTTTTCCAGAATGTTTTTGGCTCTTAGTTCTGTTTCCTTAGGGGAGATCACAAATTATCTTAAAAAATGAAGAACTGAAGTTACACTCTTGGGAACTAAATTTTTCAGTTCTCCTTTATGACTAAAACCAGATTCAGCTGACACTGTTTCTGTGGCACATTGTGATTTCCAGCCTCATGTCCTTCTCCACTATTGTTAAGCACCTTTTCTCCCAGACTGACACACTTTTTAACACAAAGTAATATTTTACTGATTCAAATCAGCACATTTATTGCATAGCAATTTGTGGTTTTTTGCAGATTCCTACTAAGCAACTAAGTGTTGTCCATGAAAATTATTTACTGTTTTGTAATGCTATTTGTATTTGCAACCCAAAGCTGTAAAGTACTTTTAAAAAGCTCCTAGTGTACTAGGCATCAGATATCGTTTTCATCTATACAGTTATGAAAATAAATACAGTAGTTTCAAAACTTTATAGAAGAGTCAGTCATAGCTTTTTAAAAATAGCTTTTCTTTGTGTACATTAGTGAAAAGTAGTTTGGAAAGAATTAAAAACACTGAGTTTTAAAACACATTAGACCATGCACTCATCACAATTTCCTCTATCCCTACAGAGCAGAAAGATCAAAAGCAGATCGTGACTCCCTATGTAAAAATCTCTCTCCCAGCAATGTAATATGCTGACCCTTATTGCTATGGGCCAGATCACAAACTGAGTGAGTATCTAACTCTATATAAGGAATTCTAATACATGCTGGATCAGTGAGAAATATGTGCTGCATTTATCAACATACTCTTTTATTATTATAAAATCCCAACCAAAGGAAGCATAATGGAGAGAGTTCAAAAAATATTGGCACAAATTATTTCCCTTTATTTTTGTAAGCATATGAGGCTTGACTTCGTTCCCAGACATCTACTGCTAGATATTCTTTCAAATCAGCTAGTGTGCATGTGTTCACTAGCAATGTCAATTATCTTAAAAGACAGGAATTCCCATATGTCTACAGCTGAGCACTGAGTAGAAGCCATATACCCTGGGGACATTAATTCCTCCTGACAATACAACTGTATAAGTAAATTGGCCCATGAAAGAGCAAACTTTTTTGAAAAATTTCAAAGAAAATGTTGAGTTAATATAAGAAATCTAGAAACTGTCTAATTAAAAAATATTTTAGTGTACTCTTGCATTTTAAAAATATAGAATACAATTTTAATCAAACTAAATGCAGAATTGTGAACAGCTGAACTCACATGCCTTTTTGCACATAGATTTTTGCTGCATAGTTAACTTGCTAGACCATCGGCTTGTCCCATGCCTTTCCCACCATAAAAATATCCTAATGTTCACCCTGGCTGTTATGTACTTTATACTGCTGTCAATGCAATACCCTCACCTCTTCCATATTCCTTCCTAGGTGCTACTGATTGCTGCATAAGCAAGAGACACCATTGTGCTAGCAATTTGGGATCTTGCTCATTAACCAGTTAATCTTCACAAGTAAGACACTGTGTTTTCTCTCCAGATATTCTGCTGGCTTTTTTTTTTTTTGTGGTAATGTAGCATCTTGGAGATGTCCATCCATCTCCTAATTTGCTTCAGGTGGCTGCCAAAATCAAGTTATTGAGGGACAGACTGATAAACAGATATCACAGCAACTTAAGCCTGGTTTTCATAGGAAATTTGGCTAAAATGTGGCCAAGAGAAATTGCAGTTCAAGGATTGGATATACTTTAGAAATGTCTCTTTTGCACTCTACTTCTTTTACAGTATTATTTCTCTTTAGAAAATCTTGTGCAATATAACCTGTATGACAGACGGTATCCAAAACAGCTTGGCAAAATACAATTTTCCCAATCATAGTTCTACAAATATATTATAAATTAATTGTGGTTTTGCCACATTTTAAAGCACAGCCTTATGCTTTAGTCAGTGAGGTCACAATGTGAAGATAGAAACTGCCAATAAAAGTGGCAATGTTTTGCATCAGGAAAAAAAAAACCCAAACCAATTTGTGTTTTTCCATGGGTAGAGAGTCAGAACTGCCACTAAATCCATACAGTTGATTTTCTGCATTCCTTTGAAGTTTCATTAAAGTTCCAAGTCATTAAAGGGGATAGGAATCTAAAAGAATATAAGTACTTGTAAAACTGGACTAAAACTGTAGCTACATCATCTCCCTTCAGTTCAGTTTACAATTGTTCTACAGCTCCATCTAGTGAAAAAGTAGTTAAAAAATCGAGTATATTTTTATTATTTATGTGGATGTACAATACTTTTTCATCTTTTGTACATGTTACTAATTATACTAAATCAAAATACGCACCTGCAGAAGACTCTTCCTTTCTTCATCAGATAGTCGTTTCATCGCTCTTTTCTTGAGCTGCTCCACGATCCTGGCCTCATATTCTTCCTGAGCTCTCTTTGTGTTTTCTTTTCTCTTTGTTATATATTTTGGTATAGCACCATAATCCTGTAAGGGCAAGGAAGAAGTTTCTTATATGTGCTTTTAAGAAGGAAACAAAGACTTACTTGCCATCCATAGCATATTACATTTGCAAAGACAGCTTGAAAATGGAATTTTGTGCCAACAAGCAATAAAACTTTAACTCACTAAGTTCTTATTAGTAGCAAATGTGATTGTCTTTGTAGCCTGAACAAAACTTACAAACAATTCCCTTCAATTTTTTTTTTTTTGCATCCCTGAAAGACAACAGAATCCAGATACCAAAATGTCTGTTTGGAAGAATTGATGGTTGAGTGAGGAGGTTAATGATGGCAAGCTATTTTATATTTTTATACGGTGTTAAGATTCTACATTCTGAAACACATTCCTTAGATACTTTCTTTGAAAGGTCTTCTTGTATCCCAGATGTACGTGGAGGAACATACCTATCTTACCTAATCCTTTGTAAAATGAAGCTCTGCCAGAAGGTACCAGAGCCTTTCTTCTTCCTACCAAATGCTAAATGATTCATAAATCTTTTAACATTTGGTAGCACTATGACTAGCATTGTTTATACATATATTTTGCCATGCCAAGGTACTGAAAGGGCTGCAGGATCACTTTTTTTGCATTTTCTCTGCCATGAGTTATGTCATGTCATGTCTCTGTCTGCATCATGCCTCTCACATGAGTTACCTATTTAGATAAACCAGACTGCTGATGCATCTTGTTTCCCGATGTAGAGGAATGGACTATTCTTGTGCTTGGAGGAGGTTGTCCCTAAAGGCATGCCAGCTCTCTTAAGCTCCTTTGCTTTTCAGAGCTGTCCCCCATGGGGTCCTACCTACTAGTTCCCTGAATAAGCTGATTGAAGTACAGGGCCTATGCGCTATCACCTGCTCTCCCAAGGAGGAGGGAACCTTGAACTACTTCATGGCCTGAGCAACCAGGACTATTATTAATTATCACACCTCTGACCAGTTCGTTCTCATTTGTAAGTAGCAGAACCAGAAGAACATGACCATTGGTTGGCTTATCCACGATCTGTGTTAAGAAGCTGTTGCTGACATGCTCCAGGAAACTTTTGGGATTGCTTTCATCCCATTGTGTTGTCAGACATGCTTTTGACACTTACTGGCCTTTCCTCTGATCCTGACCCACGAGCTCAATCAGGCTGTTGCCATTTCCAAAGAAGAGCTCTGTGTATTTTAATGGCTCCTTCATCCAAAGGGCTACCCCTCCCATTCTTCCCTGCCTGTGTTTCCTAAAAAGCCAGGATTCATTCATCACAGAGCTCCACTTCTCTCCCCATTGGATACTCTGTGGGTGCTTAATGTAACACAAACGCTATTGCTTTAGGAGCATCATTTTGCCAATCTTTTGCTGACAACATGAGCAAGTGAATACACAGGAAAGGCAAGGCACACCTCTACTGCTAGTGATTTCTCCTTGATGAATTTCAAAGGTCTACCACTAACAGCAGTGGTATCTAAAGGTATCAAAAAAAAATCATAAACATTTAATAGGAGAATGCAATAGAGAACCTAAAATAGGTAGTGCTACTAGTATTGCCACTATAATTTAATAAAACTTACCTTCTTTTTAATATATTTTGGAACAAGGCCTGAAGTTTCAAGCAGATATTTATCTCCCTGTCTTCTATCAACATAAATAGGTTGAGGTTTTTTAGGCAATCCTGTGATAACAGCAGCTGCATTTGTATTTATAAAATTCTTTTTACTCTGAATTCCCATAACTGGGTGATCTGTCCTCCGTGGCACTGATAATGCAGACAATTTCTTACTATCCTGTTCTTTTTTTCCTGTGAATTGAGCATGTAAACATTCTCAGCAATATCCATGGAGAGCTTTGCAATTTACTGTTATTACATTTTTCAAAAGGGAAAAATAATATACAAAATTACATAAAAATAGAAACCCACTGTATCTACAATAAAAGAATTAAGTGAGAATGTACTATGATTAAAATGATTATGCTTGTTTGGCATAACAGAAGTTTCATAACCTAGGAAATACGATGTTGTTTTAGACAGGTTTGCAGGGACTGCACCCTGCTGGTGAGGTCATTGCCCAACCTGCATCGTGGCTGCCCTCAATTTCTGCCTCACTTCCCCTTAGGGAAAAACCCTGCTCTTGCTGCTCCCTAACACTCGTAAACAACTTCTCACAATCCTTTTCCCAGAGACTACAGAAATTCTTTCTTTTTAGTAAAATCTTTTATCCAAGACACCAACATAAAAATTTTTACACTGAAAGGGTTATTAAGCATTGGAACGGGCTGCCCAGGAAAGTGGTTGAGGCACCATCCCTGGAGGTATTTCAAAAACAGGTTGACATGGTGCTTAGTGACATAGTTCAGTGATGGTTTTTTATCAGTTGAGCTGATGGTTGGACTAGATGACCTTAAAGGTCCTTTCCAATCTAGACAACTCTATGGATCTATGATTCTATGACTTCAGGTGAGTGATGAAAGACAACACATTTCCCACCATATTTCTCACTAGATACGATTCCAATTCACAGTCATTATCAGACATAATTATTTGACTCGGGTTATCTGAGTTCATGTTCTTATTTGCCAGAAATAAGTGTAAATGTCACACGTGACAGCTCATTCCTACAACAGCTGGTTTCCTGATACTGACACCATGAACGAGTGCTTTCCTGGGTTTTGCATTTACAACCTGACAGCCTGCCACAACTTGGGCTGTAGGACACACATACTTAAATCTCTGTTTGTCTTAGTATGTCCTTTTGGAAACAAGATCTCCAAAGCTTCTCAGTGAGCACTAGCTTACCCTTATCTGCAGTACACAAGTGCACACTTGCTGCTTTGGGAGCTCTCACTTCTGGAGCCAGCAAGTGAACTTGTTTAAAATGAATGCCAGAGTCTAGTAACACATACTTTCCATGCTTTAGGGGAAAAAAAAAAATCAATCTTTCTGTTTTGTCATTGTCCAATTTTTAAATAGTTGGATCAAACCCAGTTTTGAAGGTGGCAAAGATACCAGGAACACAATGCCATAATCCCATTTAGACAACTGATAACTGGTTAAATTCCAAGTGATGAAAGAGGTGATTAAGCAGTGTAAGTTCTCTGAGGTAAGTATGAAATTCATCCAATAGTACAATAACTTTCTGAGTTGATGATATGTTTCGTCCTCAAGATCTGTTAGGATCTAATCATGGCAATGAAGTTACTAGTTTGGATCAAAGCTATGATGTCTCATAGATATTTTGATGCAAGCAGCAAAGCACATATTGCTGTTATGAAGCCCTGAATGAACAAATTGAAAAAGAAATATTGTGAGCTGCTTGTCTGAGAAAAAAGAGTCGGAGTGCTGCATCTCAATATATAGCAAATTTGAAATAGGTAGCAGTAAATTTATAATACTTAAAAGGGATTTAACGGACTACTCCAAATTATTGATAAATCAACCTATGTCCATCTAAAACACTTGTGTGGCAATTTAACAAGGTCTTGAGCTTGGAAGCATTCATGCTCAGATGTCATGCAGTAGTACATGTCAGTATACTGAATGCTGTTCAGATTTCCTAAAAAAGTGTAGGCTTTATGCAAAAATCACCCAGGATGCCTAAAGCACCTCTGAGACCAAAGCTTATCCTTACCTTAAGGTTCTAACAATCCATATTGCCTGAGGCATTAAGCCTCCAAAGCTTCTTGGGACAGCTTGTATGTCAGTGCTAAAGCCACTTGCATGTGCCATGCAAATTTGGGTGCTAGACTCCTACATTCTCTTAGACAGCTTTACTTTTCTTTATACTGTACATTAAGGTCTTCTATTTTTCCAGGCTAAGAAAAATTTCAAGTTGAAACTTTAGAAACAATTACAAATTCTGACACCAACGTACTTAGAACTCCAGCCACATCACCCTTGCAGAGCCAGCCATGGGACTGAACATTAGAACTTTCAACTTCTTATACCTAGAATTACGGTTTATGCCCAAAGATGGAGTGCATTTTGCAACAAAATATTCCAAATTCCTTCTTTCTGTGACATTCAGTTATCCAAAAAATTCTGTGCTTTAAATCCTGCCAGCCAATTTAATGCTATGGGATTAAGAGCCTAAAATGAGTGCTAAAAAGCCGTATGTTTCTTAGAATATCAAGAAAGGCACACATACTTTTCTCATATCTCTTCAAGCATTAAAAACAGTTCACTTTACATACTCTTATTCCTATTATTTACTTTATTGTTAATGATCAGTTGCAGAAAATAATGGCATACAAATCTAAACTATATAATTACAAATTGAAATATCAGCGGGGTAGAACATACCGTCAAACACACTCGAGATCTGAATAGCTGCAGCGAAGAGAGATATAATTTTCTTCACATTTCAGCTGGTTTTGTACCACTTAACAGTAAATACATATTGTATTTTCTAATCACACATATAATCTGTGTTGCTTGTTTCAGTATTTTACACAATAAATTGGAAACATTTTGGTAAAATCAAAAAATATTCTTAGTGTCATAGATACTGTAAAAGAAACAATGGAAACTGTCTCAGCATACAGCATTATTTTAAATTTTAAAAAATTATTATCCTTAACTGTTACTTTCAACATTAATATTATCAATTTTAAAGTTAAAAACAAACAAACATAAAAGACAGCACATTTCATATATATTACTTCTATACTTACTTGCTGGTAGCTTGGGTTCCTTTGAACGCTTCTGTAGAAATTTTTTTGGTGATGGCACTGCAACTTTTGCTGGTCCCATAGTTTTCCACTGAGCTTTATTTTTCTCTGCTTCACATTTCACAGATGGTCTAAATGTGGATATATACCTTATACAATAAAAAAGAGCCATAAAGAAGTTAAATGTCAAAAATACTTCTTCAACAAGCTTGATCTAGTAGGGTTCACACAGTCTTGGAATGAGAACGTGAACAAGTAGGTACCAAGTTATTACACGTAGGCATAAGGTAAAAATGTCTTTCGTACTTTCACAGACAGCTATAGGCATTCCTTTGGACAGAGATGTGGCAGTTATATCTGTTCAGTGACTTTTCAGGCCAAGAAAGTGGCTAAATGCTGACATACATCAGTAACAGAGCTAGAGAGGGTTGAAAGGAAGAGAACATAGTTATGGGAGACTTGAGAATCTTAATCCATTCACTATGTGGTAAGGGGAGAGAAGACAATGCATTTGTAAGAAGACATTTACTGTTCCTTAAGTGTCATCTTGGGAAAAGTTGGGGAAAATGAGGATGCTTGCCTTGATTTCATGAGTAGCACCTGGTCAGTTGAGAATGAAATATATATGATTTAATTTGAAACAAAAAGACCCTAGATTTTGTATGCATTAGTGAAAACTGGTCAGATGACGCTCCTAACCAGGTTCAACACTGTCATTACCAGCTGCATATTTGACACATTGCAAACCAATGTAAGTGGGGTGACAACAGAAGGCAACGAGATCAGAAGGGGATTTAATCAGATTGCATCCAGCCTGAGGAATCCCTTGCCTAAACTGAACCTGATAGTCATGCAGTATCCAAATCCCTGAATGGTATTAAGATGGGAATGGATTTAGTGTGCTGTGTGCCCTGCCATACTGTCATTTCACTTTCCTTTGTCTACCAAAAGTATCTTTCATTCACATTGGAAACAAAAAAAAGGATGTGTTATCTATTTTTACATTGAAAAGGTTCAGAACTAGGAATCCCACAAGTCTAAGCCTTTTTACCTAAGAAGGCATAACTACCCTTTTCTAAGGAGTGTCACTGATATTTCTACTCATTTTAAAGCCACTGAGTTATGACCAGTGTTAACTTTTCACTGAAAATGCTAACTGTAAGAGTTTTCTTTCATATGAAATAATAAGGACCTGAAAAAAACGACATGTGTTTGCATGATTATCAAATAAGAACTTCACAAAAACTCTCAAAGGATTAAATACTTGAGGGCAAGAGGCAGTTTTAATGTTTTTAAGGTAAGGGGTGAGAAACAAAAGAAACAAAGTCAGAAGATACACCTGACACAGAGGAATGTGGCACTGAGGAGAATGTGAAAAAGCATCAAAGTTTCAACAGTGCACTGAAAGATCGTTATAAATCTGAATAACAAAGATGTCATGTCCTCTGGGTGGAAAGAGTGCTCTCTAAGCTCTTTGTCAGTGAACAAGGTGGCACTGAAGATCCCAAGCTGAATCATCAGCTGAGGGAGCAGGCTGTGCGCTCTCAGTTGTTAGTCAGTGACTCATTAGGAGGAGGCACAACTATGCAAAACCTGGGTTTATTATTTTTTTTAATACCTGTACATCACCTTGCCACCACCAGGCCCCGTGTCGGCAAGCGGTGCTGTCACACCCACCTACCTGGGAGGTTTGACAGGCTGCTTCTCCTCCACGGGGGGCAAGCTATAGATGCTCTCCGGGGCGCGCTGCGCCAGCATCCTCCGGCCCAGGCGCCCTGGACGCGGGGGAAGCC
>VXBW01004067.1:722023-784690 GCA_013400375.1 Thinocorus orbignyianus | reverse complement strand
GCCTGAGGGCGGGAGGAACCGGTTGGAGCCGGTGCGAGCCGCGGGGACAGGGCCGGGCCGCTGCTCCTGAGGGGAGGCGGGAGGCCGGGGCGGTGCTGGTCGGGAGGAGGGTGCGACTGACCCGGTTCTGCGGTGTCGCTTTGCCCCGATCCCGCCCCCCCTCAACCTCGCCCAGCTCCCACCCGCTGTTTGACACTTTCCGGGCGTCAAAACGGGGAGGCGGGAACCGTTGCAGGGTCGTGGTGTGGGGGGTGTTGGCAGAAGGTTGAAGTTGAAGGATTTACTTTGAGGTATTTTTAATTTTATTTTCTTTTTCTCTACATAAAAGTTCTGCAAAACGTCAAATGGAGGGTGTCCCGTGCTAACAGTTCTGACTTACGGTCGTTTTCACTCCCGACCCTACCTCGAGGTCCAAGTAGCTGCAGACCGCCAGGGACTTGTTTGGTTACTGAATTTTAACCGTAGGGTATGTTGCTGCAAACTTTGTTTCTACACCAGTAACAAAGTTCAGTTTTCACCAGAATTCCTGGCATCTGCGATGGTTGTTAAAACTGTGGCTAATCGCTGCTGATGCGGAGGAGGTGCTGTCAGCGCTCCAAGCAAAGGCTTCAGGTGTGTTGTCAAAACTTAACATTCCAGTGGAGGTACAGGTGTGAGCTCTGCTTCCAAAAAAACCCACACCACCACCTTTTTGGCATGGGGTTGATATCTAAACTTGGATGCTGTGGTGTTCTAACTAGTCTGGTGGACTCTTACTAGCCATAAAGTCTAATTCTGGCTGTTTTCGCAGTAGTTTTGCCAATTGAATAAAATGTGATTTGGGAGAAACAGGTCACATTCAGTGGTTGCAAGCTTCTGTGTGCAGGTACCTTGTGTGGGTACCAAATTGGATTACACAGGAATTGGCTGAACTAAGTAGGTGAATGAAGGAATTCCCCGCAACTAAGCTGATTACAAACAATGCCTATGGCATAGATTCATAAAGCAGTCCAGATGTTGCATCCAGCAGCTGAGTAGTGCATACCCAGTGACTGCACCCCACAGTGAATCTGTAGTAACTTGACATGGTAGGCAGGCGACTGTGATTGGCATTGTTTGTGCTCCCTAAGCTCATACATAATGCTTGAAGTCATTCTTACATTCAAGAAATAAAAGCACTAAAATATTGTCTGGTTGGGTGGGTTTTTTTTGTTTGTTTGTTTTTTGGTTGGTTGGTTGTTGGGTTGGTTTTTTTTGTTAATCTTGACTATAATTTACTTATATCTGGAAGTTTAATATAAAAATCTCTTTCTGGCCCTATATTCAGTATAGGGACAGAGCTAGAGTGCATTAGTATTGCAGTACAGCTGTAGTGATTCTGAATATTACAGTTAATCTTTGCAGATAGTTTTTTGTTTTTAATAACTATTACAAAAAAAACTTATATTACATCAACATAAGATGATTACCTTACACTTTATAAGGATTGGGAAAAAAATGTACAGTAGATATACCCATCTTTACTCTGGTCTTTGCCTTGCAATTACAGCAAGTTCATCATGTCACAGTACTGGGTCCAAGCCCAGAGACTTACTGTTTGCAAGTTCATCTCTCCGTGTAGAAGTGAGCAAATGCAAAGATGTAAATTATTAGAAGTATGCAAATAGTTTGGTAAAGAAAATAGAGTGCAAAAGACAGATTGAGGAACACAGAGCACTGTCTAGACCTTGGAACATCTGGAAGTGAAGACTCTTTGTTTTCGTTTTTGTAGTTTGCTCTTACAAAACTTCAGCTTCTGGGTAATTTTTGAAGTTTGTGACCTGTGTCTCTGGAGTAATTTGATATTATGCACTCAGGGACAAGCAAGGTCTTTGAAAGACTGGTGTGACAAATGTAAACGCAGGTTAATCATGAGCAGGTCTTTGGAAGATGATGCA
This sequence comes from Thinocorus orbignyianus, assembly GCA_013400375.1. Taxonomy (NCBI): domain Eukaryota; kingdom Metazoa; phylum Chordata; class Aves; order Ciconiiformes; family Thinocoridae; genus Thinocorus; species Thinocorus orbignyianus. The sequence continues at coordinate 782,774 of VXBW01004067.1, read as the reverse complement.
GTTTCCATTGGGTGCTCATCTGTCTTCTACTGCAATTGCAGGCCACCTTCTGCTCTCCGCAGTGATAAAAGACTTGTACTGGAGAGCATCTGGAGAAAAAGCACTGAACAATTGAAGGATTTGGAAACTTATTCTATAGTGAATTCCTTTAATTGTTCTGTTTAGTCTGTTTTGATTAATGTGAGGAAAGATTTTCTCATTAATTTGTTTAACTGGTAAAAGTAGCTAGTGTATGAACTTAAATATTTTAATAAGCATTGGAAAGCAAATGCTGGGGTGCTAGCAGGTAGATTGAGTCTTTAAAATGTAGTTATTAGAAATTGCTGATTGCCATTTTGGTTACATGTTACAGTGCCAGGACAAAAAAAACCCAACCAAACAACCTGCAGCTTAGTCAACCATCTCCTTTTACTGCATACCTACAGCAACTAATAGTAATAATTTCTAAAAAATACTACCTTTATATATATTTCAAATATATATATAAATTGTATTTTTTTAGAATTGATGACTATGCACCAAGCTGGATATTTACACAAAAAATTTCATTAATTTTCTGGAAGGAAGTTCATTGTTGCTGTTCTTTGAGCATTTTTAGTAATGGACAATAAATAAGCAACAATAACAAACTGATTCTTGTTTGCCTACCTAAATGAAAAATGTCTCTGTAGGGATTTTCTGTGTAAATCTATGTTTCTTTCTGCCCCCTCCTTGCCCCTTTATGGAGATTTTGTGAGTTCTTCCCCTTTGTGCCCTAAACATGCACAGATCTTGTGCTGCAATTTATGCTGGTACTGCTGTTGCTTTCTTTAAGCAGACACAATACCATGTTGAGAGTCTCTTGTTTAATCTTTGTTGGTGATCCAATTTTCTTAGTGATTTTTTTGGGAGGGGAGTCTTCATATTGTATTTCTCTCTCTACACAAACTACACTCAATGCAATTCTGTTATAGGAGTACTTCTCAAATCACTTGCTTAGTTTTCCATCCCTTCAGAAGAGAATTGGATGCAACTCTTCCAGCCTTGCTGTTGCACAGGTCTGTGAGTTCTTTGTGTATTTAAGTCATTTTGGGGTTTTGGGTTTTTTTTGAGTTTTTTTCAAGACAATGTAAGAAATCAAAGGTATCTTAAGAGGTTGGGAAAATGTGTGTTTTGTAAACATTTTGATTACAAGAAGGTATTTTGGTTAACCTTCCTTATTTGTACATTTGTATTTAAAAATAAATCTCTTGGAGGAAAAAGTAATTGGTTTTGAATTCTTATAAACAACATTATTTGCATATGATGTTGTAATGTTAGGTTTGGATGCCTCCATTTACGCTGAGGACATGAACTGTGGAAGTTTGATTTGTCAGTGGAAGAGAGCTGGAGCTATGCAGGAGAGGGGAGTGAGTTATTCTGCAGAATACCTCTCTGGCACTGGTGGATTTATGTTTGAATTTTTGTTGTTCTGAATTTCATATCCTTTAGGTGTTTGCTGAAGGACTAATTAGTGGTTTGTTGTTTTTTGTTGTTTTTTTTTTTCTTTTTGAAGCAGTTGAGTGGATTGTCAAGTTGGCTTGGAAAAAAAAAAAGCAACTGAACAGCCCAGTGGATGAAGATGTTTCACATTGTTCAGTACCGACCTTTAAGACTAATAATCCAAAACAGTCTTTCTAGCATGTGTTTAAAACTGATGCTTTCAAGACCTGCTGCATTTGCACAGATATGGAAATCATGGTTCTCAAGCCATTCCTTTGTTGGAAACAAAAATATTATCCTTATGGGGCCTCCGGGTGCTGGGAAAACAACAGTTGGGAGAATATTGAGTCAAAAACTAGATTGCCCTGTCATAGACATAGATGACGATGTCCTTGAAAAAACGTGGAACATGAGCGTGTCGGAAAAACTGCAGGATGTTGGTAATGAGCAATTTTTAGAGGAGGAAGGAAAAGCCCTGTTGAAGTTTTCAGCATCTGGAAGTGTCATTTCCCTTACTGGGTCCAATCCAATGCATACTGCTGGCATGCAGCATATGAAGAAAAATGGAATAGTTGTATATCTGGATGTGCCCACAGCAGTCATTATGAGCAGGCTGAAATCAATAAAAGTAGACCGCATCGTGGGCCAGTCTCCTGGCATTTCTCTCAAGGACATACTTCAGTTCAGGAAGCAGTTTTACAAAAGGTGGTATGACATTCGTGTTCTTTATGGAGGGGATGTTGCACCAGAGGTTGTAGCTGAAAAGGTACTTGATGCAGTGAAGAGATACCAAAACTCAGAACTGGAAACTTTCATTTCAACTAGGTCTAGTAGGTCTGGAAGGAGTATGGAGAAAGACTCTCATAAATATTTCAGTGATGTTGTTACTGAGGGTTTAGCCCCTGATGGAGGACTCTTTGTTCCTGAGAGAGGACTTCCGAAGTTCACAGCTGAAGAATGGCAAAGCCTAATAGAAGCAACTTACATTGAAAGAGCCCAGGTGATACTAGAAAGATGCATCCATCCTGCTGATATTCCTGCTTCTAAGCTGTCAGAAATTATTGGAACTGCTTATGGAGAAAACTTCACTTGTTCTAAAATCGCCCCAGTTAGGCATCTGGCAGGCAATCAGTTTCTCCTTGAGTTATTTCATGGACCGACAGCATCATTTAAAGATTTTGCGTTACAGATGGTGCCACATATATTTGCATACTGCATTCCCAGAAGCTGCAATTATTTGGTTCTGGTAGCTACTTCTGGTGACACAGGGAGTGCTGTCCTAGATGGCTTTAGTCGTCTGCATGACACTGACAAACAGAGAATTGCTGTGATGAATTTTTTTCCGGAGGATGGAGTAAGCCCAATTCAAAAATCGCAGATGATTGGCTGTCAGCAAGAAAATGCCTGGTCAGTGGGTGTCAAATCCGATTTTGATTTCTGCCAGACAGCTATAAAGCGAATCTTTACTAATTCTGACTACACTGGCTTTCTTACAGTAGAATATGGAACAGCTTTAGCTGCAGCAAACTCCATAAACTGGTCACGACTGCTTCCTCAGATTGTTTATCATGCCTCTGCATACCTTGATCTTGTTCATCAAGGTATTATTCCTTTTGGGAGTCCCATAGATGTTTGCATTCCTACAGGAAACTTTGGCAACATATTAGCTGCTTTGTATGCTAAAATGATGGGAATTCCTATTAGAAAGTGTATTTGTGCTTCCAATGAAAACAATATTTTGACTGACTTCATAAGAACAGGTGTTTATGATCTGAGGGGAAGAAAATTAATTCCCACTTTTTCACCAGCAGTAGATATTTTGAAGTCCTCTAATCTTGAGCGATACTTGCACCTGATTGCTAATGAGGATGGACAACTGGTGATGGAATTGTATAACCAGCTGGAAAATCAGGGCCACTTCCAGCTGCGGAAAGATCTACTTGAAAAGCTTCAGCAGGATTTGGTGGCTGGATGGTGCTCTGAGGAGGATTGCCTAGCTGCCATTCACTCTGTGTACAGCACTACAGGATATATTTTGGATACACACACAGCTGTTGCTAAAGTAGTTGCAGATCGATTACAAGATAGAACTTGCCCAATTATTATTTCATCTACAGCTCATTATTCTAAGTTTGCACCTGCAATCTTGAGGGCCTTGAGGATTGCAGAAATAAACCAGAATCCATTAAGTCAGCTTCACTTGCTGAGTTCTTACAGTCCTCTGCCTCCAGTCCACTGGGGCCTATTAGAGACCCTGAAAAAGAAAGGGAATGATGATCACCAGGTCTGTGCTGCTGATACGAGTATGCTGATGTCCCGTATAGAAACATTAATTCAAAGTCATTTCATGAAAGTTTTCTGAGCAACTGATCAGAGGTCCACTGTGTCAGTTGTGATGCCTTCTTAACAGGCTGCATGTTTTAGTAAAGTCATGATTCATCCAGCCTGTGTCCAGTCCACAGCCTAACATCTGCAGTTTTATACTCAGTTAGCAAGTTTACCACGGTATTTGTAAGTAACACCTGTGAGACTCCTCGTAGTGGCGAAAGATTGTGAATTAAGAGTAAAGAAGACTGGAATACTTTTTTGCAGGTCATACATAGTAGAGATGGCAGTAGTACTGTCTTTCCTTGGCGGTGCTGTCTCCTTCACAAACCTGAAGCATCCTCCGTGGGACGAGGAAGATAATGAAGTCTGACCTTTCTGAAACTATTAGCTCTCGTTTTGTTACAAGAATGATGCGATCATTTGGTCGGTGGGTGATTAGTTAAACTTTAACTCACTTCACTTAGGGCACTGAAACATAATAAGATATTGTAATGATGTCAGTATGTTACTAATGAGGGTTGATTTCACAACAAAGATTCAAGTATACTTGCATTGTTAAACCTTGAATCGGTCAGTTTTGTGGTTTGATATCTTCTTGTATGATGTTTTGATGTATTGTTAGGCCAGCATTTTTGCAAAAAAAAATAATCTGGTTACTTTGTTTTTCAGCCTTTTTCTCCTAGATGTTTTTCTGTATAAAATAGAATCCTTAATTTGGTATTTAATAATTTTTGAAATGTGACTCTTCCTCCAATGTGTTGTAGGTCCCTTTCCTAGTTCTTTTCTATTTGAACTTTAAATTTTAGAGTCCTTTTTTAATCCTATAGAAGAATTTGCTAGTAGTAGCAGCAGTCTCCTTTAAATTCAAATCAGACCACCTTTTATTTATGTTTATTTCTTGCATTCAAAGTTTTTAGAATATAATATTTATCTTGAAGGTTGTATAGCTTCCTTGTTCTAATTACTTCTGTTTTCATTGTTTTCTTAATTCCCTTGCCATTTTATTCTCTTCCTACTTTGTATGAAGTAGTATAAGAAAGAAGCTTCTCAAAGTGCTTGGTGTCTCATCAAGGAAAGTGAAAGATGAATTCCAGTGTCTGGAAAGTGTGATAGCATCAGAAGTATTCATTATTTAACCTAAACTAGATCTATGTTAGCAATCAGTTTTTGCTAATGACAGGCTCTTTATTATTTTTTTGCATCAGAAGAAAATAGAGCAGGTTGCCTTAGGAGATGATGTGGTTATGGACAAAATTATTCTGCTAACTGCAGGTTATATTTGGCAAGGGAGTAAAATATAACTACATTTCACACCAAGAGAAACAGCATGCAGTTACAGGTAAAGAGCTAAGAGTCATCACATGTGAGGATATAAAGCTATGGGAGGTTGTGGTTCCCACCGAGAGTCAAATAGGGAAAGTGTTGGCAAGAGAGGTGGTAATTGGTAACACTTTTCCCCTCTTCTAGAGGCAACATCTAGATGTCAGGACTCATTCAGAGCTCTGAATTGTTGTCGTATCCCCCAGTTCCCGCTGTGTATCTGCTTGTACATGTTTGTCCATTAGATGTGAAGAAGATACCGTGTAGCAAACTATCTTAAAAAATTGTCTTTTCTTCCACTGTAAGATAAAAGGCCCCAGCATGATGTGCATTTGCTACACTGAATACATTATACAATAGAATTAAATGTAGCTGATAACAAAGGTGCAACACAATAGCTTTCTAGATTCTGCTGTTCTTTGATGCTTTTTTACAACCTTCCTAATTCTTTTATCTGCTCAATCCTGTAAAAGTCGCTGTTTCTCCAGAAATTTTGGAAAATGACTTTTTATTTTCACAGCATCATAAAACAGCCCAGGTTGGAAGGGACATCAAAACAGCATCTGGTCCAACCTTTTGTGTGAAAGGGAGCCTAGATGAGACTATCTAGCTCCCTGCCCAGTCACACCTTAAAGACCTCCAGTGATGAGGACTCTACCACATCCCTGGGGAGGTTGTTCCAGTGACTGAGTGTTCTTACTGTGAAAAACTTCTTTCTTGTGTCCAAATGAAACTTCTGCTCCAACTTGTACCCATTTACCCTTGTTGTCTCCATATGAAGAAAGGGCCTCTGTCCTCTTTCTAGCTACCCTTTAAGTACTGCAAAACTGTGATGAAATGCCTTCTGAGCCTCCTCTAGGGTAAGGAGACCTGACTCACTAAGTCTCTCCTCATAGGGTGAGGATTTCTTGTCATTTTTCACACAAGAGAAAGATCATAAATATGTAATTTTAAAAAATAATCCAAGTTCTGTAAGAAAAAGTTGCATAAGCATATTGCCAAAAAAGAAGTGTTACTTGTGTAGGTGGTAAGTGCACATCCACCTTGTATTTCTGTATGTTTCAGTCTGATTCTCGCAGTAGTTCCAAGGGGAAAAAATATAAAGCTTTCTCTGGGTGTGCTCAGTACAAAACCAGAATTCTAAATCTTAAAAAAAGCGACCAAACCCAAACAAGAACCCAGCCAACCAAACAACTCCGACAGAAACCCAACTGCCTGGATTGAATTACTGGAATGGGAATTGTTTCCATAAGGACTCTGAAAATTCTGTCGTACCTGGTTCTGGGGGCTTAATGCTCTTTAACATTGTAGGGCAATTTGTCACATGCTGTTACTGTATAGAAATGTCTATAAAGAAGAGCTTGTTTTCACAGAAAGTAACTAGAAGAAAAGCTGAGATTCTAAACAAGATTAGGCTAGAAGCCACTGTTCTACCTTGAGTTAGTTGATTATTAGATAAAACAGAACTAAACTAACAGAGAATTTATTTTGCCATGACTGAAATCAATATTTCAAAGTTCATCGTGGTAACTCAAGCTTGTTTTGTTGGAGCTATTAGAAAAATTCCTAGTTGCTGTTTTCAGCTGATATGAATTGAGTAAAAAAAAAAAAAAAAAAAGACCAGTTATACCTATGGATTTTTGATGTGGACTTAATATGTATAAAGGCAGTGGTTGAAGAGCATGTATGTTATTAGTACATTCCTCAAAATGTCTGAAGCTTTTACAATACAGTATTATTTATTAAAAATAATTTTTGGATTTTCTTACAACTTCAGTGAACTGTTTCTGTGTACCACATCTGCTTGAGGATTCTAGGAATGGGCGTTATAAAATGCCTGCAGTAGTGGTGTCCTGGGTGTGTGCAGTGTTGGTGACCAAGTGCTTTGGGGTAGCTATAACCTTTAGTCTTGTGGCTTGGCTTGTCCTGCTGGGCCTGGGAGAGTGGAAGCCAAAAAATTTCCAGCATACTCACTGTAGCTGGCTGCAGGGGAGTAGGATAGTGAGGGAAGAAATCCTCCCACCTTCCCAGCCCAGCTCTTCTAAATGTCAGACAGCAAAATACTGTGGTTCAGCAAACATTGTTCTACTTTTACTGTACACCCCCCACCCCACAGTATTATGAAAGATTCAAAGAGCATTAATGATCAAGAGTGGACGCAAGTGCTGCTTTTTTGTTTTTTGCAGATCTTGTGTATTCTGAATGTATTCTGTATGCAGTATTTTCTATTCTTGAAGCAGAAATGGTGTGCTAATGATGCACAAAAGCTGATCTACATTGTGATGGTAAGCGGGATTCTTTAAGCCATTTAGGCTTGGTGTATACACAATTTGCTCCTGTTTGTCTAAAGATAGGATGTTGCAGTCTAAACCTATAGCCAGGTTTACAGAGAGCATGAGCATCCATATAGACACATTTCCACTAGCTTTGTTGACTCGGAGTAATAGCATAGCTTTGGCCAAGCTATTATTCTTCTGAATAGGCAAATCTTTGCTGAACACTGATTCAACATGAAAAAACTTAAGAACAAATGTAAGAACAAATCTACTGTCTATATTTACACTTCTTATTGTAAGACTATTTATATGGAAAATACTTTGTTTTGCTTGCAGACTTACCAGCTGCTCATGACTTGCCTTTAATCACAGTCCTGCTTCTCAGAGTGACAGAGAGTCATTTGAGGTAAAGGGTGAACAGAGCAAGTAGGGGTGACTTCAGAAGATAATTCTGTTTTCTTAGTGTCTCATGATTTAGAAAGAATTGCTGTTTACACTTTTGAGGTGATGGAATATTTTAGCAGATGGAACTTTAAAAAGAAGATTCTTGTTTTTCAAGAGGTCAATTTTGCTCATCAAGGACACACATTGTTATTAAGTATACCATGTTTGCCATGCCTGAAATATGCATTAATAATTTGTATCCACTATATTTTTTTCTAAATAAATAATGCTGGATCTACTCTGTAGCACTTTCTTTGCCAACATGTTCTTATATGCTTATCCATATGATATAAAGAAAATGCACTAAAATAATTTATTTCAGAATTTGATATTCTTAAATTTTGAAAGGCGTGTTCTGTCTTATGTTTACTTGAAAGTTAGGTGTATAGTAAATGATGTGGTAATTCACTTTGCTGAGATTGACAGATATTAGTGGGTTAATTTGCAATATCCTGGAAGGAAAGTATATATAAAAAGAAACCCACATCAAAAATAGGAAATATCTAAACACTCCTTACATCGCACCACAGACTTGTCTGGTGCTACCTGGAAGGTCCATATTCTGAGGAATTAATACAGAAAAGGAAATCTCTGGCAGTTTAATCTTACTTGTGCTTAGTTCAGTGGAGGGATGAGCTGGTTGTCTGTTAACAATTGCAGAGCAACTTTGGTTCACTTGGAATATGATTTCAGCATCACAGGCTTAAAAATTACTTGAATGGTTGAAGCAGCAATGAATGAGTAGTTAATTTCAGGCAATTAATGTGAACAAGCAGTTAATTCTGAACATATATTAGCAGCTTAAAATACTACTGTGTTTTTTTCAAAGTAGTCATAATTGTGCTCAGCATGCTTATCAGAACTGGAAAGCTCTTGCTTCAAGCATTTTTCAGAATGCAGCCATCAATCTCAGTCTTTCTCTCCAAATTAGGTAAAACTTCTGAAGGTCTCCTGGCATGGAGGTGGATCTCAGATGTCTGCCTTTTACTTGAGAAGACTTCATTCCCTGGTGACTGTTTAAAATGGGCACTGGCTACTTTCTTGACAACAAAGGAAATAAAATGTTTAAAGGAAAAATTTAAACAAAAAAGTACTTGATTTACTTGCTTATGTACAATATCTTACAAAATTTAACGAAGTAGAGAAACCACAGTGTTCCCCCTGTGCAACACAGAACACATTTTTCATAGAAAGTTTCAGTTTTTGCAAAATCAGTTACATAGCACAGGAATCGTTGCTCTGGCATTTTATATAGCTCTTTCTTCGCTGGTATTTGGAATAACTTTAGATTTTCAAATACTTTGTTATTTTGAAGAAGTTACTGCTATAGAAACATCAAATGTATCACCCCCAAATTTAAAATTCATAATAACACTAATTGAGTCCAAACCAGCAAGATCTCAGAATGTAAATCTGAAAGGACGGCTGTGACTGAACAGATTGTCAGGTGAGTTGAAACAGGATTTGGCTCTTAACCACGAGTTTAAGAACATAGAAGGAAACACAATGATTGCTCAAATCTACAAGAGCCACAAAACTTAAATACTCTGCATCTCACTGTGGTCTAAAGTTGACCCGTGTCTCTAGGACCAGAGGTTTGAGGACACACTTACCAAATAGAACAAATTGCTGTAGGAAATGCTGGCTTTGAAAGGTGTCTGGAGATGTTGCATGTGCTCAACTGAACAAGGATTTTCAGCATGCCTTGTGGCCAAAAGGACCAGTGAGATCCTCAGATCTAGAAGTGGAGGTACTTTCAGGGAACTAATATTACTGTCTATAAATAACTTTAGGGTAAAATTCTCTTTTAGAAGAATGTTATGCCTAACTCCTGTAGTGACAATTTCCAGTAGTGCTGGAAAATTAGACAGAAAAGAGTCATGAGGGTATTTAATAGAATTAAAGAGGAGCCACCTGCGTGACAGTCTCAATAAGCAGAATCTACTTAGTTTAGCAAAAGGAGAGTTCACCTAGCAGAACCACATTTGGAGCAAAAATTTGATAATAAAATAAAAGTCTGTTCCACCCAGCAGAGAAAGAAGGATCCAGTAATTTTAAGTTGAAATTGGAGACATGTAAAGAAGAGATAAAGGCATGTAAGAGAATGGTAAAGGTTTCCCCAGTCTGGAGGTGTTTGATGATTTCCTGGAAAGATGTGATTTGTTTGAAGGACTAATTCAGGCCAAATCAGATCCGTGTTATGCAACAGGTGAAACTAAATAATCACAGCAGTCTTTTTTTGGTTGCCCCAAGAGTACCCTGCAGTTACCAAAGGATGAGCAGTATTTTGCAGAGGTTTGAGTGCTAGAGATTGTGAACTCGTTTCAGTTCTGCCATCGTGTTATCAGCACACAGAACAAGGTGTGTGCTAAATAGGCTGCTGGATATGTTTAGCTGTGTTCTTTCTGTCTCTGGAGAATTGCAAATGGACTACTAATGCACACTCTGACTTGACTCATGGCTGTTAGGATATGGCTCATTAGTTTTAAATTTCATTACAGAATATGTGTTGTGATGGTTTGGGCAATATATACTTTCATTATGAAAATGAGGTGAACACATAGTAGGAGAGTGCCTATGCAAATGTCAGCTGTATTGAATTTATCTAATTGTTTTTCAATTTTCTAAGCTTTTAAAATTATAGATCTTTTAAAGTTTATTAGATGCTTTTGGGCCCCTTCTTTCCATTCTTGTTTACCTGTTCTTTCTCTCTGCTTTCATGAGCAAGCTGTGATCTAACGACCATTTTCAATTCATTTGCGGCTCACAATAAGACCTATATAAGATAAATTGAGAAGTCCAATGTTTGCTTTTTGTAGTCAAACTTGGCCTTTCGTATACCAGCCAAAGATGCTTCATAAAGTTTGCAGAAGGTAAAGTGCACTCATAGGGTTCTGCTATAGAAATATATTTTGATAAAAGTGTGTGTATTTTCTCTATATATTAGACTAATTAACTGAATTATATCTAAATGGACTAGGCATTTAGTGGACTTTTTTACCAAGTACATGTGGCAACCTGGTTCAGTTTAAAATGCTAATAAATGCATCCCATCTCCTAACGAAACTAGTGTTCCCTGCATAATTAATTAGCATTGTATACAGATGAGGACAGGAAAGCCATATTCACAGCTGTTTTCATCTAGAATGGTTAATAAAAGGATACTATGCAGTTCTGAAAGGGCATACAATAATACCTCATTTCTACAAAAAAATGTATTTTGCAGTAAAAATTTAGTTAAAATTCTCTCACGTAGTTGTTATATACAGCTTTTAACCACAAGATGGCATTCCTAACAGAAGTTTGCTAGACGTGGTAGTTTCTTGCAGTATTTGAAAAGCTCTAAATGAGAGACTGTCGTAAGAATTTGTAATATTATATGAGCTTTTGCATTTCAATTTTTATGAAATGTAATTAACAGAAATTTAAGCGACCTTAATGATAGGTAAGGTTAGTGCTCGTTGGTATGTGGAGTACCCAGAAATATGTGATGGTTCTATGCCAGAGAAACACCACATTAATTTGTGGCATTATATGCTGATATAGACTTTTTAACTGCAAATCTTGAATCAATTTTGCTTTAGTATAGGAATCTAAAATAAAATAAAAAACTTCTTTAATATTTAAATCAAGAGCACAAATAATACCATGGTCTTACATGCAAAATCCAAGTGTTTGGGGTTTTGACTATGAGCTATATGCATATGGAGCTTGTAGTGAGTTTTGGGATAAAGAGCAGATAACAGTATTTGCAGGAAAAAACTGTGTAAATGATATGTCTTGCTGTGCAGGGGATGATTTTTTCATAGCTTAGTGTTAAAATGACCAAACAACGTATTTTCAAATGCCTGTCATCCAAGTTGCTAACAGCCCACAGGCAGCCACTTTCTTTCAGGCTTTATATCTTTTTCACATTCTTGTAATCTTTGTGTACTAGAATCAAATTCCTCATTATTCTTTTTCCTTAAATGCAAGCATGAAAGGAGCATAATACAACTTACTAAGTCAGTACAAGTGCAGTACATTTTATGTAACAGCCACATGCATACTATACGTGCTTTTTTTCCCCACGGTTAAGGTCCTGGTCTTACTTGTCTTTTTTTGCTGACTCTGTAAGATCAGACCTGAGCTAAGTAATCATTTGTATTTCCTTCCTGGCTAGTGCCCTAGTTGCCTTTTGGTTTGGAAAAAAAAAAAAGATATTACCTTGAGATTGTGCTTAAACTGGAATCCAATATAAGTTGTGGAATTTTTTTCAAGTCTATTTCAAGTCAATAAAAAGAATTATGATATACTAATTTTCTACTATTTTTTTTTTTAATTGTCTTGTGGTAGTGAAACTCCCATGGCATCATTCCTAATGCATGTGTACATTTCCTGCTAATCCTTCTGCTCCATGTGCTGCCCACCGCTGGTGCCTCAGCCTCCTGGCTGAGGTTCCTACCATTTAACACAGCAGAGAGGACAGAGCAGTGGCTGCATCCACCACTGACACTAGTGCCAGTCTTTGCCGAGTGAGCAGGTACTACTTTGACATTAAGCAGATGTTCTTTTTCCTAACATATGCTGTTATACCTCTATCATGTCTCGAAGGTGGCGATGCAAAACACTGTATGAATTTTTGTTTGCTGAAAACAATTGCCAGCCAAAAAAATGTTTTCAGAATGATTGGGTTGGTAGAACCTACCTGCTGATTGAATCTGGCACAAGGACTGCAGAAGCAAATCTTCTGAGTTAATAGTACCTTGTGCTGACCAACAATAAAATTTGAGGGCTTGAACCTCTCCCATTTAATTCAAATTTTAAAGAAACATGGTGAAATGAAAATTACTGTTTCAAGGATATGGAAATGGCAGTACAAAGAAAGTTAATAATTATGAAATGTCGATGAGAAAGTAAATGATTTGTTGCTTTTACCCTTCAAGTTAAGTTACACACTAAATTTTCTTTCTAGCAATTAGTCATAGCACTAGGTGAGTATATGGGGACAGAATTCCACTGAGAACAAGAAGAAACCTGTCCCATGGAGGAGGTTTAAAAAAAGGGAAATCAAATGTACCGAAGAAAGAACCCTCAAGGGCTGATGGCTGGCATGTAGAGAGTGCTTGTCCTGAAGGATAGTCTGTCAGTAGAAATATACACAGCTAAACAAGTGAAACGGGTCAGTCAAGGCAACAGCAGGGTTCAGGGTCCCCAGAACTGCCATAATGAGTAGGGTGTGATGGACACCACCAATGGCAATCAATGCTCTCAATCCTTGCTGACGTTGCAATGGGACATCTCATGATGCCAAATCAGATGGATATGTACACCAGCTCTCAGAAATGGATAAATAAATGACATTAAATTTGTCCCTGAAGGTCGGTCTCTCTGTTACATGACAGCCACTGTAAGTTCATTTAACCAAGCCCTTGCAGGTAATGCTGTCAAAAAACGGCCGTACCAACTGCTGACAAACAGTAGTGCTGATATTTCATGATGGATCTGTAAATTGCTTTGCTGGTACAAAGCACATCAGGGACTAATTTGATGTGGTTTATAGTTTGCAAGAGGTGGATTATAAATGTTTGGAATTACATCTTACGTAACTGCTGATGGATAAGCATAGCTATGAGTAAGTGTGAACTGGGAAAGGAAAATGTGATATTGGGAACTGTAATCATAAGTGTTATCACTTCCCATGTGGAGCAAACTTATGCCTAGGGCAAGCAAGCACAATTACCAACAGAAGCTGTGTTTGTTCATGCAAGTGATTTTATTGTTCTAAATGATTTAGCACTCCGGATCATGTTTTTTGACAGAAGATTTTTCTGGAATAATTGCACTCCATAAGAAATTAGGTGTTTACATACAATAGATGACCAGATTTGCCTGTTGAAAAGAAGTTAGATTTATAAAGGTTTTCAAATAGGGGGGATACAAATGGTCATTATGCAACATGTAGATTTGCTTTGCCGGGTTAGTAACATAATCTCTTCCAGTCTCTCACTTCCTCAATCTCAAAAATCTAGAAATACACGTTTTAGAAAATTATCAGATACTCAAGTATTTAATATGCTTCCAAATTGTATGATTTTACTTTATCTGTGATAAAGTAAAATATATAGTAAAATCTGTGATAAAGTAAAATATTCTGGGTTCTCTGAATGTATATTAGATACTGTAAGTAAACTGATGATTGCTGAAACCAGAGAAAACGTTCCTCACTTCCTTTACCAAAAGCAAAAAGATATTTAATTTTCAGGCTGATTCCAGGCAGCGTGCAGCACCAGGATTGTCAAGATCTCTGTTTCTTGTGCACCTGGGTCACTGACGATAAAACTTTTACTTTCTTACTCATTTATATAGTTGTAAAAAGAGATCAGATACAGTTATCCACTGTTTTACCTTTGCCTGACACTAGAATTACTTTACTAAAGACAAACAGCTGACACCTTTTCAAAATGGAAAGTGGTGAAGTAGAACCAGAAGATCTCAAGTGCGAAGTGTACTTTTCGATGCCGTATAGAGCCAAGATAAAAGATGAAAACTACTTCACAAACTACTAAGATCTCTGTAATGCCCAATATCACAAATTGTTACTCATTTCCGCAAGGCACAGCTGACAGCTGACAGGGGGAAAGGAAGAAACATAAACCACATTTCTTCTTTTTTTTAAATCCATCCAAAATAAAAATTGCCTTCTGTGAGTACTCAGCTTGCTGTGCCGGGTCTGCTGGGGTGGATCTCCTACCTCCCACAGTGGTGGCTGCTCAATCAGTTCAGGGGCAGCAGCAGCATCATGTTCTTTAGTGATGAGGTTTTGTTCCTTATATTAATTGCATGATCTGCTTCATAAATCAAATTAGATATAAATGGAACCGCTTAAAAGTAATTGTGCAGCTGAGAAGCTGACGAGTTATTGTGCCTTATGGCTACTGTGGCTGTGTGGGTAAGGACCCGAAAGACAAAAATTGTTCTCTTTAACCTCCAGTGTCCCTTAACTTTCCCCCAATGAATTTCCTGTCACTTTAATTTAAGATGGTTTTGATCAACTTATGAAAGCAATTTTAGTGTACAGTTGTGTCTAATTCCCCCGAAACGATTGCCTGGGCCCATGTATCTAAATTCCCTTCTGTATGCACTGTGTTTCCTTTTCCTTTCATTTTTTTCTTTTTTTGACAGCTGCCATAGATGTTGTTGGTGAGATGCAGTTTGTAGATTTGTTTTTACAGAAGAAATAAGCCCCATAACAGTAGCATTTGGAGTGTCAATGAGACTACATTGATATTTTTTTTGTTGGCAAAGCAGATGTCGGTGTAACGGCACTCAAATTCTTCACCATCACCCAATATCATCAAGTCTTTTACCATAACTATATTTTAATTTTATAATCTTTCTCACAGAACAATTTAAAATCAGTCTTTGTAGGGTAAATGTAACTTTTTATTGTAACTCAGAATCATAAAATTAAAAAAATAATAATCTTGTAAGAAGCATTTTGTAGTTAATGTAATGAAGTTCCTTTCAGGCTGATGTTTGGACTGCATATCAAGAGTTTTACTTCCCTTCTAAAATCAGGTGCCCTTTGAAACGTTCATACCTAAGTTCTGTGAACTGTGTTGCCATTAATTACTTTTGACATCTGTCAGACAGCAGGATTTTACAGATTGCCAGCAGTTCTGAACGGAAAGAAAAGTGTAGGTAGGCAACAATTTTCAGTGGAGAGGAAAGCCAGAAGATATTATTTTGTTATTGTAACTTGACCTAAGAGGAGAAGGGGCATATAGGCATGAGTGTGCTGATATTTGATAAGCTGATATCTTTCTCAGAAAGCTTGAAAGCAGTAATTTTTGCAACAATTCTTTTTGTTCAGATTAATTAGGGGTTTTTTTCCTGCCTTCCTCCTTCCCAAATTCATAGATGAATGACACAAAACCGAAGAGCTCTTTTTAAAATCAGACTTCAACATGTGGAAAGTAAAAAGCGGAGAAAAACAGCGTTAAAAATCAGGTCCAGTGAACAGTTAAGAGCTGGACACAATTCTGCTGAGTACCTGTGAATTAGTGCTGAGATTGAAATTCTGACCCCTTAAACAATTCCTTTAAACATCACCATGACTAAAACAGGATACCTCTACCCTGGAGCTGTGCTTTTCTTGAGAGATTAGTCAAAGTTCCTGCTGCAGTGAAGCTACATACCAGGGAAACAGCTTTTTTTTGGAGGGGGTAGGGTGGGTGGTGGTGGTCTACTTTTTGTCTGGCAATAATTCTGAGGTAAAGGAAGAAGAAAACATCAACTCTTCTTTTAAACCTCAGTTGTATTTAACATGGGGTAAGCATTTATACTTAGCGGTCTGTTTAACTGAAGCTGTTTGGCATCTTCCTGATCGTGAAGGTTCCCAGGGTATCTTGTTCAGTTTACTCCATGTTTCAAGAATCAGAAAACATGGGCGAATTTACATATATGCACATGTATATATTGAGTAGGTGCATATAGATTGTCTATGTATTTCAATTTATTGTGTGCACAGAATGTCATGCTCACAGGATCCTTGTGAAAGTCATCTTGACTGATGCGTCTCAGATCACGTGTAGAAAGAGATGTGTATCCCTGTGGGTACCAGTCTGCTGCATCAGCAGGTCCAGATGGGATCTGGCCCCTACTCTTGTCCCTCCTACATACGTGTGAGATGTTGCAGGGGGGCCACACGACCTTCCCAAGCCGTGCAGCCAGGCTCAGGAATGCAGCATGGTCCATGGTCCAAGACCCCATCTGGCCATGACCCTTGGCTTGTTTTGTGCAGCACTGTTGTCTGACCTTGGTTTACTGTCACTGAAAAAGCTGTTGCTGAGCTGTGAGAGCATGTAAACTGAAACTGTGCAAGATAAGAAAAGTAAAAACAGGCAGAACTGAAAGTGCTGAGTTGGTAAGAGTGTCTCAAGGATTGGGGACAAAATACTGATGTGGAATCTATAAAACCTGAAAGGGAAAACAGAGACTTAGAAGATGACATCTCTGCAACTGTGAGGACTTGTACTGATTTACTGAGGTATTCTGACATGACATTTTCTTATGAAATATTAAGTCTGCAGCACTAATTAAAAGCAACACAAAACCACCTCATACGCTTCTTTATCCCGCTCTCCCTTTTCCTTTTCTACATTTTTTTTCTGCACTGTTCCTTATTTGCTCTTGCCTGCTCCCTCCTGACCTGCCTGAGCCATGCTTCTCTGATCAGCCTCTGGTCAAAAGTGCCTCTTGATACCCTTTACCTCATTGTTCTCATTTTACTCAGCTAAATTGCTTGACTCATGTAACCCTCAAGGCACACTTGGCATGTGGTCCTGTACTCTCACTGCTCTTGACTCCACTGTCCACACCAGCACAGTGTGGTGGCCCTGGAGCACTGTGGTGACCAGTCAGCCCTCTAGCCACCTGTGTGGGCACCCAGCATGGCATCAGAGCTGGAGGAGCCAGAACAATGTTCCCAGTCCCTGATGGGTTAGGGTAGGGGGCAAAAGAGACTGTGCTGTTGCTTATGCAAGCACCCAGATGAGAATAATTTCTGATCACAGAGGTCACCTGGGCTGCTGGGCCCTGGCATAGGTCCCCCCTTGCTACCACAGCCAAAGCCAGCAGCTGTCTCCAGAAACATACCACTTCTCTGTGAGGCTCAAGTAGCCTCTCGGCTGCCTTTGAATCCCTCTGACTGAAGAAATAATCTCATTTTGGGAGTGTCCAGTAGCCTCTGTAGGCTTAAGGTTTGGAGGCACGATGCTTACCAACAGATGTCATTCAGATGCAGGAAAGCCTTATTGAACTTGTGCTGTTTTTCACTTGGTTCAGACATGGAAGAAATGTGGGTGCCCTCTGGCACGTGCTCTGCAGTTCCTCAAACCTTAGTGGAGACCCTGTCTCCCCTTCTCCCTGCATGACTTTCATGAAAGGCTCATTCCTGCCAGCACTGCATTTTTTGTTGCCAATCTCTTCATCTCACTTCTCAAGCCAAGTGATCAAGCAAGTGAAAGGGCATCGGACTAAAAGGACTGCCTGGATAATTTAAGAGGGACTGCAAGCATACATTGGTTCCATTCATTTTCATTTTGCATTTTGTTTGTTTGCTTGTCTCTGGGTTTTGTTTTTAATGAAGGTGCAAACACAAAACGGTTGGCAATTTAGCTGCCCCTGAAGTGTCAGTTCTGAGAACTAGGTTTGAGACAGAATTTATCTCTGATTTTGCTTCAAGTCTCCATTTTGGCGTATAGTGAAAATTACATTCGATTCACTAGTTTCAATTAGATCAATCAATACATTTTTATTATAGTATATAATGACATTGTGTGGATTTCATCTGTAGCTTCAAATGCTTGCTACTTGCCAACTGATAATCAAGGAAAAACCTTAAAGGTCGGAAAACAGAAGCATTCAGGGAAATTAGAGATATAAATTCGTACTTGAAGTGGTTAAGAAATTCCTTCAGCATATTCTTAATTAAGGAGGGGAATAAGCAAGTGATTGAAAACCAACCCAGAGCTGGGGCAGAAGATGGGAAAGTGATTGTAATGTTAGGAAGAAAGGTCAAAGCTCATTAATGTAGTGGAATTGTTTGAAGATATTAGTACTATAAGGGGAAAGCAATAGCTTTTTAGAGAATTTGGCAAGACCTCAGATCAGAGTACAACGTCTGTGATGCAGAGTAATGGAGTAAGTGGAAAGTTGGCTCATTAGATTGATGATGGGGCAAAAGCAGGAAACAAAAGGTACCTGTAAAAAGGAGCTTTTTTTTTTTAATCTGGGAAGAAATTAGGCAGCCGTGTTGGAAGGCTGTTTATTACAGAGAAAGACGTGACCTCTATTTGGCCTGTGAACTTTGTTCTCAGGTGATTTCCCCTCTGCAGCCACACAACAAAACCCCCGTGAATGTTAACCTCAAAGTAGCCATGAGACATGATATTGGTGCAGAGGTCTCCAAAGCTATAGGGTGCAAGCTAGATTTAGGCAAAAGATGGGAAAATATATCCCTTGGACTAACCTGCTGACTTGATTAAATCACTCAGGAGCTTGGAGAAGTGGGACTTGATGCAGAAGGAAGAGATGAAAACACTCCAGGAAGAAAGGCTTCCTAGTTGCGCTGTGAGCTCCTCCTCTGTAGCAGCTGCTGCTGCCCTGGCTCTTGTAAGTGAATCAGTCTGTGTGCTCTAAGCTGAAGCCACAAATATTCTTGCACAGTATAAAATAGCATTTACTTTTGGGCATTTCCTAAACAAGGCAAAAGGCACATTTTGGAGAGAGACTAGCAGCAGTGTAGCAACTGAAAAATCAACTATTCTCTTCTGCAGCCCGCTCTGCTATACCCCACTGTCATTAGTTGCCTCCTCTGAACTTGGATTCACTACATTTCCAGCCGTTTCTGGGCTTGGAGAACATATTATGTAGCACAAGGGAGAGCAGGTGGTCCTGTGCTGCCCTGTTTGCCTTCAGCCTCGTCCAAGAGATTGGCTTTTGGAGGCAGGGCAGAGATCTGGGGCCGTGTATGCAATTCATCATCAGTATTTTCAGCTGACTGGGAGAGACTGCTACACCTGCTGCTCTCCTTCAGATGGGTTTTGAAATATAGGCAGGCTGAAGGACATAAGAGCTTTTCTTTCATGGTAACAGAAATGGGCACTTTGTTTCAGTATCTGGAAAGTTAAGGAAGTTTCCTACAAGCAATGGTCATTCAAGAGCAGTTTCTGCCCTGTGGTTGATACATAAATGAGAAGAGTATTTTTGGAAGTGAGGGTNAAGAGGAAAAAAGAAAATCACTGGTGGTTTTCATTTCATGGGGTCTTTTAAAACATAATTGCCAACAGAAACACTTCAAGTTGTCAGACAGAGGGGAAATAACTCACTGCTGTGAGACAAAATCAGAAGTCTCTGCCGTGAAGTAACTACCAGAAATCTGTATCTTGCTCTCGGCGGGTGTCCAGGTGCCCCTTATGCCACAAGAAACCAGTGTTCAACTGGGAACCAGGACCTAAAATAATGATGGAAAGCAAATTCCTGTTGCTTTATACAGCCTGTCCAAGGAGAATAAGAGTGTGTAAGAGCCTAAACCCAAACTGCTGATATGGGTGCCCTGGTGGGAAGAAGACCCAAGAAAGAGTAGCTTGGAGGCTGTGTTGGAGGATGCAGCTGGGAATGCACTTTTACAGAAAACCGGGAATATTCATTCCTGATTCATCAGAGGATTTTGGAAATGTGCAGATGCAGAGGCTGACTTTGTGGTCTGGGAGAGGCAGGGTGCCACCCCTAGTGACTGTGGCAGCAGCAGAAGAAATGCAGCCTCCCCAGAGCATCACCGACGGGGGTTGTAGGGAACCCCACTGTCCTGGTGTGGGGAGCAGGTGGGGGTCACACCTGGGGTGAGTGTGGGGCTGGGTCCTGTGTCCCAGCACTGCCCCATCCTGTCCCAGCCCCTTTGCCCTCTCCTTGTGCTGCTGTACCACAGGTGCCTGCCCCCACTGTCCTTCTCGCAGGGGCATTTAGGGGAGGAGACAACAGATATCTTAGCATTTAATAGATAAGGTAATCTTTATTTTGGAATTAATATTTGGAATACAATTTCCAAATGGCATTTAAAAGTGGATTGCAAGAAGCAGCTGAACTTCTCTTGTGAAGAATAAAAATAACGTTACCCGTTGGAAATATAATCTGTAGCTTCATTGAAACTCATTTATTTAAGCCAGTTATGAATTATTCTTGTTCATCAGCTGACCGTCTGGGTAACTCTGCGTAACATCAGCATCTACATCTGTAAAATGGGAACAATAGTACTGTACATCTTTGGAGAAGACCTCAGAATTTCAGAATAAAGGGTTTATGTAAGTGCTAAATTTTACATTACATGATAGCTCTGCAGCCCGATTCATTTAAAATGAATCACAAAATTACCATGGAGTTCAGTGGGAGCAAGATTGGATTAATGCAAAATGCAGACTGGAAATTAATTATGTATTTGTTAACTTTAGAATAATTATCCGCGATTCCCTGTTAACCCTTTCATTATTATTTTACACAGGCTAAAAGCCAGATACCCCAACAAGTGACTCTGTATAAATTTGAACACGAACAGAACATCATTCTTTCTAAAGCAATTAAAAATCTCATTCACTCTTTCCATCTCCCTCATGATTGCCATGTGTAATGAAGCTGAAAGACAACAAGGGACGTGGTCACTGGAGATGCTTGTCAAGTCTGTGACTGAAGCTGCTGAAGTTCCCTATTAATATAACACGTGAAAATTTGGGAAAAGAAATGCTACAGTGCCAAGGTCAAACATTCAGCTGCGAGGAAAGAATCAAGCCATAACTTCCCAGGCAGCCTTAGCTCAGTTTCCCCATATATATGTATCCTTTACAATAGAGGATTTAATTACATCATTATAGATAATTTCCTCCTGAATTTTCCTCCTCATATGTATACTGAGCATAATTGTATCTATGTAGCCCTATAATCTGGGTCTTCATCTTCCTGTTGGATAGAGAGTATCGTATTAGAACCCAGCAGAGAGAGATTTGATCTAATATCTTGCTTTCTGAAAGTTTCAAAAGCAAAGTTATCCTGGCATGACAGCCCTGGGTGAGGATAGCCGAGCGGCTCACAGAGGAGAGAGGGGACCCACAAGACTCTTTGTCCCATCTGCTTCTTCCTTATATTTCACTGGAAATACAGTGACCAAAGTGATGGCCCAGTGCACCCCCAGCAACAGTGCCCCACCGCTCACTGGTTCACCAGAAAGCCCTTTACTCAACTGAAAGAGCCCATCCTTGCCAGCAGAGGTTTTATTTTGCTCCAGAGACAGGAAAAATGCAGCGTGGTTTTAAATCCTGTGATCAGAGGATGGGTCCAGAGCAAGCGGCCAAGCACACTAAGGAGGGATTCAGAGTCAGGCTGCGGCTGGTCTGGGACCAGAAGGTCTAAAGAAACACCTTGCAAATCACTGGGAACACGAGTGGACGAACAGCTCTGCAAGTATCCCTTTTCGTTTCAGCAGTAGCTCATTAGTCTCTGCGTGGGGAAAAGGTTTATGGTGAAAAGCAAAGCCCTGCGCTGCCTGTTACCAAGCAATTATTCATGTCTGCATTGGGGACAGCAGCTACTTTCGTATTTGAGAAGCACAGGAGATGACTTTCCGTGAAGCAGTCAGTCTTGTTTACAGGGAAACACACAAATAAATAATAGAAATAATGCACAGAAGCAAAATTGTACCTTTTTTATTTTCATGTGAAAAACCTGAGACAAGCCACTGATGTAGAAAATACTGAAGGTTTTTGGCTCTACCTAGGGAAAAAGAGAAGGAAAATCCCCAATAGTTTTGAGCCTTTTCTCTAAAAGATTTACTGTGTGTTTTCAAAAATAATGATAAACCCTCCAAATAGATAGAAAAATGTCACTGCTCACAAGTTTGTGGGGGAACAAAGAGCTTGCATATCTTTTCTTCCTTTCAAACATTTAATTCCTTTCAGGTGTTCTAGTTCCCAGTTATTTCAAAGGGAAAGTCTGAAAGGACGTATGTGTCTGTTGGATGTCCAGGTGACACCAGGGTGGCCCTGGCTGCATGAGCTGGCTCAGGGTTGCTGAAGACCTGTATATCTGAAGCCACGCCAGTAGCTGTGAGGTTGTGCATTCGGTGTCACACAGAGCCATCCTGACTTTAATCCGTATTTCTTTATCTGGGTATAAGCACTGTACGTGCCCAGGCGTCCGTTGTGCTCAATTCAGGGGTTTCTTGCAGGATGCTGATTTATAAAAAGCTGGTTAAAAATAATGAAGAGTATCAAATGGAACTGAACCGCATGGCAGTCCTTTTAAACAGCAGTGGCAGTAACAGATGAAGCAAACTGGCCGTCCCCGGCTCCAGAGCTTGGCTGGGAAATTGCTCTCACGAGGGGGCCGAGCCCACAATAGCGTGGCAGTACAATCACTCAGAAAACTAAAAATGCTGCTTTCCTGGAGGCCTCGCATGGCACATCACGGTGCAGAGCCAGGGAAATAAAGTGCATGTTGCTCTTTCAGTCTTACAATGGCATTAGCAGGCTTTTTCACAAGTTTTGCTGACTTACCATGTCGCACTTTTTTAGTCTAAAGCAAGATCAAGGCCACGAAGAGGCTGCAGAAGCCCGAGAGAGCTCCGGAGAGCAAAGACAACCCTGGTGCTGACACCGCCTGGGGTGGCAGAGCTCCCACAGCACACTGGGCTTGGGGACAGATCGACAAGGACTCTGTCATTAAGAGATCAGCTGTGCTCAGGGCCACACTCTTTTCATTCCCGGTTTTCCGGACAGAAAGGCATCCCCAGCAGCCATCTGCCAGCCCCTCACCCCTGGCCCGGCCAGGGTGTAAATGGCTCCTGGGGGAAGCATCTGAGTCATTTACCCTGGGCTAATAACAGATTGCAGATATTTTGCAGAAGACAGCTGAGCTTTTTGATGCCCCCTGATGCCTGAAGAGCATTTTGTTCCTCCTGCATTCACTGTACACACCGGTTCCTCCATTGTGTTTTTGAGGGCAGAACCTGTCATCCCGCTTGATATTGCTTGCTTTTGTACACCTGCCTCGTCTGAGAAAACTAGGATGTTGGTCCTTCTGAAGACATCAGAAAATAGTCTCCTAAAGGGGCAGTATTTGTTAAATGAGTTAGTGCTTACCTAAGAGTGCATGACCTGCTATAGATGCTCATAAAACTATGGATTAGTGCCTTAAAAATCAGTTAACATCATTTTATTGTGGTTCAGTTGGTTCTAGTCTCTTCTCTTATCTTCTTTTATATTTTATTTGTTATTTTATTTTCTTCAGCTTGCTCTTTTTGC
Source organism: Thinocorus orbignyianus (assembly GCA_013400375.1). Taxonomy (NCBI): domain Eukaryota; kingdom Metazoa; phylum Chordata; class Aves; order Ciconiiformes; family Thinocoridae; genus Thinocorus; species Thinocorus orbignyianus. Next base: position 759,112 of record VXBW01004067.1, on the reverse strand, counting down.
TCCAGCATACCTCTTATGCACACACGTTACTATTAGTATATCAGGATCAAAGAAAGAAAGAAAGAAACTCCATTGCTGTGTCTTTTCATCCTCCCTTGAGGATGCTGTGACTTAGTCTCTAATCTGGAGGGCACTGTCATTGGGAAGGATGCCAAGTCCTTTTTTTCATAGCATGCATGAGGCTGAAATTGCTCATTAAAATTCTTTCCTACCTTAGTGCACAGTGTTTGCTGTGGGCTCCGCTGTTATTTGGCTGGCTATGTCAATACCGTCTGGCTGCTCAGCATCTCTGGCCTGGGAGGGCCCTGTTATCCCTTCCTGACCCTGCCTCAGAATACTTGCAGGGTTGCATTAGGGTGCCTTCCAAGTTTCAGCATCTTCCCTTTATGGATTTAATGACCTCAACAGTTTTATCTGCTTCATTTTATTTTATTTTATTTTTTTCAGCTCATTTATCTTAGTTACATTTTGTTAATTGAGACTAATGTTTTGTTGAAAAATATCTCTCTCAGTCCCCAAGCTAAGCTTTTGAAGTGAATAGATTTGGGTGAAAATTTGCAAATGAGCTATTAATATCACCACAGCGAAGATACTCTCTCTTCACCCATCATTTCCACATTGGCCTGGAGGGGATTCCCTTTCCTGAACTGATAGTCAAATAGTTGCCAGCATCATTTCCCCCTTTCAGTACAGCTGGGGCCTTATGTCTGTAAGCCTGATCTGCTTCTGACTGCTGTGCTAGAGCAATCTTCTTTGAAGATGAGACTGTCTTGTATTAGATTTTATCCTAAAATGGGGGAAAATATATCTTTTCTCTCTGATTTCTTAATATCATTCTATAAATGAATCTGAATCCTTGTTTGGCTCTTAGGTTTAGGTATCACCACGTACAGTTTGGGAGCAGGAGGCAGAAGAAATTATGCATGTTAAACCAAAACCACCCTCATTTGCATGACTTCGGAACATCTGAGACTGTCATGAGCTGCTTGACAGGACATCGTCACTGTAGCCAAAGATCACCTCCTGAGTAAAAAGTTCAACAGGGAAGTGCCTTGTGATCTTTGTGAAGCTTGTCTGTCCCCTTGCTTAGAAAAAGACCTGCAGTTTTTTAATGTTTATGGGCCTAATGTCCCCGTGGCCCAGGGACCACAAGAGTTTGCTGCTCAGCCACTTGACAGCTGCAACACTCCACTGTTCAGCTGGAGAAATGCCATTTGTACCAGCTGAAGGTCTTTCTCAAATCTTTAGGGGCCACGTCTTTCACAGGTCCTCCCTATTTTTGTTTCCTGAATGACCTGTGAATGAATGATTAGATAAAAGTAGCAAGAAGTTTGAAAACAGTTGGATCTACACCCTACAGAAGGAAGGAAAATGTCATAATGTTTGGTCTTGCATTTGAGTGAGTAATTGGTCAAGCTGTCAAGAGTTACAGCTCAAGTTGAAAGCAAATGCTCTAATTTTCTAAAATTTGAAAAAAACTGGAGAGACAGCTTCATCGTAAACCAACAAGTCATTTTATTAGGGGAGAACCAGGAGACAGAGCCAGTCCAGGAGAAGAACAAGCTCCTCCATGCACCAGTCCAGGAGCAGACAGCATTGCTAGGGCACATTGGAGCAGAGACCTTGGGAGGGTGCAAGTCTCTTCCCAGCTGGGAAGAAGGAGTGATGGCAGCATTGTGGTTCTGAGCAGGGGAGGCAGAATCACAGGATGCTAGGGGTTGAAAGGGACCTCTGGAGATCATCTAGTTCACCTCGCTGCTAAGGAGGTTCACCTAGAATATCTTGGACAGGATCATGCCTACAGAAAGTCAGATGGTATTTTTTTCTGCAAAGTGGGGAAGGGAGCATTTCCTGAATTCCCTGGCTGCATTTCAGTGGACTGCAGAGGTTTGTCCAGGGACTCGGAGCCAAATAATCACAAGACCTACCAGCACCTTCAGCCACCTCCTGTCAATGCAAGAAAGTTATGTGAGAGTGACCAGACTTGAGGTGAGTTTTCTGCTCCTTGTGCTTTTCACCTCTGCAAAGATGTTTTAGGTGACAGACTGTGAGGCGTTTCTAATACTTTTATCATGACTTATTATTATGGCTGCTTTCCACAGGATATTCCCAGCCTCACAGTCCACTTAACTTTTATAGCAACTATCACCAAAATGAGTGCAATGTCTTTGTTAGTCTGCTCCAGGATGGATGGGATGCAAAGCAGGGAAGGGTGTGTGGGGGGGTGTTTCTCCCTGAGACACCTTTTTTTTCTGTGGCAATTTAGCATGTGCTGAAACTAATCCCAGAGGCTGTATCATTTAAAAGGACTAGTCCCAGGTGGAAAGGTAAACACATGCTTCAGAGTCAGTCTAGGTTAGGGGCTAAATAAACGTCCCTAACACTAAGGGACATCTAGTGTGAAATGTTAATTGTGTTACAGTGGGGTCAGGTTTGGCAGGATAAAAAAGACTAACCAGCATTTCTAGATCCCAAAGGCAAACTGCTAACAGATATTTTACTCAGTTATAATCCATGGATTACCATCTAAAGACATCAAATTACTCCTTATAGTGCTAACCAGTGGCGCCGAGTTCAAGAACATGTCCAGCAAAAGTGTGCCCCAGCGACCACCACAGGACTTGTGCTGCACGGGGCAGGTAACACAACACACACTGCCACGGGTGGAAAGTCTTCAGGAAGGCAAAAATGTTCATCTTCTTCTTCAGAAAGTGCTTTCTCCAGAAGCACTGCTTCACCTTAAAGCCATAAAATTGACTTCATGTTGCTGTGAGGAGGTGCTGATTGAACAGGATGGGATGACCAGGCTATTATTGGTATGTATTGGTTTATGAAGCGATATTGTATGGTATCAGCACTAAGAATGCCTAGGGCACTGCTTCCTGGTCTTGCCTTCACAGTCATAGAACAAAGTAATCCCATCAATGACACGCAAAAGAAAACAAATCTCAGTATTTCCATAAGTAACTTGTGTTCTGAGAGAGATTTGCTTTTTGGTACCCAAAATTAGACATCTCAGAGAGACTGAATTTTTAGAAATTTTTGATCATGGTCCAGCTCTGAACACAAAGGCTCCTGGCAATTCAGCCGTAGTGAGTATGCACAGCTCTATATTTAGGTATCTGAATGTAAAAACCCTGGCCGTGATCTCCAAGCTGACTTCATGAAACCACACAGAGCTCAGCTCATCCTTGCTATTTTCACAACCTTTCGTGCTCTGTAGACGTATTTCTGATGACTAAAGAAAACAGTCCAGCTTTATGGGAATCTCAGGAGTGAGACAGTTTCTTGAATATGTTTAGGGGTTTTTGTAATTTAAAGCTGAACAGAGCACTGAAGCTTTTGGCCTCCAAAAATACCATCAAGTGTTTAAATACTGAAACATTTTGACTCTTGGCTCCTAACTTGGGGTTCTCAGCATTGTGTTTGGAGAGGAGCTATTTATGGGCTATCAAAATACGGGCTGGGAGAAAGGAATTTAAAGAATGTCCTTAAGTGCTTTGGGGAGCTTGGCAGACTAGGAACAACAAAAACTTGGTGCCTCCCCAGTGAGGCTGCCTTCTGGGATCTTCTCCCCTGGGCACAATGACATGGGGACATTTGGGAATAGAATCACTGCATCCCTTTGAAGATGGCACAGGAATAGTCATAAAGCTCTACAGCATGGTTTTAACTGGTTTCTACGTAGGAGGGTACAAAAGAACAGTAGAAGGTGTCCCACAAGGACAGAAATTATGTCAGAGCACTGACATTATTTATTCATACTGGGACAATATGCAGTGATGTTTAAAGCATGTGACTAAAATATTTGTATGAACCTCTTTTAAACACAACACATTCTGTAGATGACAATGGCAACAAAGAGAAATCATAATAGAAAACTCACTCATTTCCTCACCATTACGTTTAGTGATGACAGAAGGAAAGGCTGCCTCAGCCGCTGTGCAGGCTCACATCCTGAGGAACCTGATCTAGTTAAAGATGTCCCTGATTGCTGCAGCGGGTTTGGACTAGGTGGCCTGTAAAGGTCCCTTCCAACCCAATGCATTCTATGATCCTGACTTTCCTCTGGCTCCTGTTCTTTTCCCTTTTACATCAGGGAAACCCAGGAGACTTTGTCCCACGAGCATGGGCCAGAGAGTAAGGATGCTCTACCGTTTGAGGTTTGAGTGCACGGGCTCCTTGCAGAGCTCTTTCAGTGATGGTACGGATGTGTCCAGCCTGCCTAGAGGTTTCAGGAGGAGTCCAGCAAACCACCGTCCCTGCCTGCTGATGCAAAGGGGAAACAGTGGAGAAGAAGAGACCTCTTATTGAAAGGATGGTATCAGCCCACAGACCAGCATGAGGAGAGGGCACAGAGTATATCTAAATCAGAAAGTTTCTACCCGCCTAGATACTGAGGTTTTGCAATAAACCCTTCAAGCTATTCACAGAACAAATGCTTCACTATTTTGCCAAAGAAAGGCTGCTGGCATCTGGAGGGGATGACAAGATCTGGGCTGTGTGACATCAGGGGACAGGACTCAGTGACCTGGCTGTCTGTTCTATGTCTCTATTTTTCTCTGCCTTCAAGGAGAGCTTTCCTCCTTTGCCCACCCCAGGAACACATGTTCAAATACTCAGCATTTATAAATGTACTTACCTTCAAGTGAGTGTAAATCCTTCACTATCAGTATAGCAAGCAAAAGTGTTATTCTCATCAAACCCAAATAAATTAGCATCCCACTGCAGAACAGCAACCTAAACTCTTAGTTGTTATTTATGCTACCTGGGTGTTGTGTAGCTCAGCTGGAAGCATCTACTGTATTAAAGCTGCTTCTGTCAAACCCAAGATCTAGTGCTTTGAAGGTGCTCAGCTGGACATGCTTTCTACCTCTGTGCCCTGGGTCATCACTTGTGGGCAGCTGGAAAAAGCAGTACCTAAGGAAATAAATCAGCTTGCCAAACGCCAAAATCCTGCTGTAGAGCTGAGGAGAGAAAAGAGGGCTCTGTCAAGAGCACCCCCTATGGCATGTCATCTACTAAGGAGTAACAGCAGAAGACACTTCCCCCCTCTCCTGTCTGGCCAAAGACTGACCTGTGTGGATCCAGCACCTGAATTTTGGGTTTGCTTTGCCAGCGATGACACTCTCTCCTTTCTGAGCAGGAAGAGGCAAACCAGGAAAAGTGTTTGAACTCCAGCTGGTTTCCCATGATCCAGGGAGACGTGCTGGAGAAATCCTGCCAGGCTGAGGAGGCAGATGGCCTATTTCTTTAAGGGAATAAAGAGATCGGTGGCTGAAAGCATAGATGTCCTGACACTATAAGGATGACACTTGCTGTATAAAATTATGTGAACTTTAAGATAATGAAGTGTGAGGTCTCTGCTTCGCTGTTACGCTTCTACAGCGTGGCCATTACTCAGGTAGCTCCTGTTGGACAGGAGAGGCACTGCCAGGGTCCTGGCCACGCACTCACAGGCAACAACATTCATGAGCATCTTACAGATTTCCTGCCTTGAACTAACCTGAATTTATCACCTGACAAACTCTGCAGCAAAATCTAGTTTTTATCTGTCACAGAGCAGACGGCAGAGGAAGCAAAGGTTCATTACTTTCTCCCTGGGACCGCGGGAGCCGCTCTCTGTTTCACTGGCTGGTTGCTGACCGATGGAGTGGTGACTCTGCCTTCAGAGCTGACAAGGGCTGTTGCAGGTGCCATCTCATCGCTGATTCGATCATGTCAAGATGAGGGAGGATGTGGCTTTGAAACCTTGAACGCCCTTCACTCAGCCTGCTCTGCCAGCCGGCGGCTGCTGCGCGGTGCGGGCTCTCCAGTTGTCTCCTGGATGAAACTATCTCATTAGGTGATTTCAGAGAGCCGGATGGAGCAGAGCAGAGCCACCTGCTTTCTCAGAAGGACAGTCTCATCACCTTTCCTGGAACTGATAAAGCACATGTGAAAGGGATGTCTGCATTCCCTAAAAACCTTACTTTAAAGACATAGTTCCAAGATTTCTTAGTTTGGAGAGCAGTTAAACAGACCAGCCCTTTGCCTCTTCTCTTTTTCCCTCCTTCCCTTCCTCTCCCCTATCCCCAGGCTTTTTTTTTGTCTCCATTATGCTTCCAAACAGCTTAAGGACGTTTACCAGTTACCAATATGTTTATTCTGGCAAATATAAGCTAACATGGATGCAGAGGTATAAATCCCCATGGGAAAATTCCACCTCTGGAATAACAGGCAGATTTTTGATTTCTAGTGGTAAAGTTAAGAAAACAGACCTTGATCTGGAGTGAGACTCTGTCTAGAGGAGTTTTGCCAACACAGCTGTGACAGTCCGCAGTGCAAGGTTAGCGTGTGCTGGTACAGCTCTTTCACCTGCAAAAGCTGTTGCCTGGGTAGAAGTGCTGCCCTGAAACCTGGGGAAGGCAGATGCCTGTGCCTGCCTGCTGGAAGGCACAGGAATGGCACCCGAGGAGTGCAGCCTGGGTGTCTGCATCCTGGCCTCTCCGTACGCTGCGCAGAAGGACCATTTCTGGGAATGGACAGAGGCCTCCGGTAAGAAAAACGATAGCTTTTTCTAGTGGGAGTATCTACTGCCTCCAGAAGCGGGGTGATGTTACCAGCTCATTTCACACAGATCGTTACGCAGCCACCTAACCTGCCTTGAAACGGTGACCTGCCCGGTTTTGTGTTTCAGGACCATTCTCTAATCCGCCTTCTCTCCTGTAAAACAAGCAGTATTAGAGCCGTAACTGCGGCTATCAATTGTGGAGTGGCCTATTATCTTTTTAACAAACACCATAGACTGTTTGCTTAGCTCTCAATTGACATTTTTCACCCCGGTCCTCGCCAACATAACCTGTGTGCTGGAAAGCTGGGCTGGTTTTCTGCATTGGGCACACATCGATAGCTGGAAGGTGGAAGGCAGCTTTCTGTTTTCCCAACGATGGGAAGGGCAGACAGACTCAGAACTCCTCTTGTGCTGTTGCTTTGTGGGGCTGGCAAATCAAATTTTTGGGGTGAGAAATGTGGTTGGGTAGGTAAAGCATGAGAGACCATGTACTTGCAGAATAGAAGTGCCATTTCATGAGGTTTTTTATCTTAATTGAATTTTTAAAGTTACAGTTGGTTGAATACTTTATATTGCTTTTAAAAGCTGAAGAGTTGCTAGATAGATTATGGAAAATACACGGTCTCACAAGATGGTTCTTTAAGACCTTTTCAGAACTGTTAGAGGAAAACATCCTTTTCTCACAGCATCGTAAATTTAGTCTGTTGATTCCTTCTGTGATCTTCAGAACGGTTACTATTTAATTATTGATATTTACAACACTGCAGAAGTTAAGTGTGGCTGCGGTTCCGCAGGTAATCTTTACATGCCTACATTCAGTGAGGAAAACATTTGTATTATGATGAGTCACAGGAACTGATTTGAAATGCTGCATGTAAACATCTACACGACCTCTATCTGCAGCCTGAGATTCTCGGCGTAAGCAGCGGTTGCTGACTGAAGTCTGCAGGGTGTAATCCGGCTGTTGTTTCCCTTTGCTGACAGGCGGGGAATGGTGTGCTTGCTCCTGTCTTCTCTTGCTCGGCAGTGACAGTGCCTGGATCACTGCAGTGGGAGAGCTGAGGCCCCTCAGTAGCACGCCTGCAACCATACCATCCTGCTTTCTTTTTCAGATGCCTGCCTGATGGTTGCACAAACCCTCTTTGCTTTTGTGCCTCTAGATTTTGGCATCTCTTCCCTGAGGAATTTGCTCACAGCAAGAGCTCTCTGCAGAGATGGCAAAAGAGCTGCTTTCCTCCTGACAGGCATCCCCAGGCCTGGCCTTTTCTGCTGAGATTTCTCTGGAACCTCCTCTGTTGTGTGCTTTAGCAGCAACACTAGGGAACAGCAGCTGAGGGCACCGGGGGGCACACATTTGGGAAAACCTCAGTGCCAGCAGCTGAGATGATGCCTCTTAGCACCAGGCTGCAGACAGGGGTCCCTGAGATGAAGATGCTTTTGGTCTCCCTTCTGCCAGAGCAAGCTGGTCGAGCCCTGCCAGTGCTGGGTTTAGCTTTTAGTAAAAAAGTGACTGAGGCACCCATCAAAACGCTCTCATATTAGGGCTCAGCAAGCTCAGTGGTATCTCCTGCAGGTGGGGTATTCTTGCCAGAATTCTATGCTGGTGGATGGATGGTGGTTCACACTTCAGTAGAAGTGGGCTTCCACACAGAGCCCCAGTGACCTCCACCAAACTGCTGCTCTGGGGACTGGCTGATGAGGATTAATTGATTCATCCTGGGCCACCAGCTTCCTCAGCTGGTTACTGCTCCCCAGGAAATGTTATTTTTCTCAGTCAGACCTGACTAATTGTAAGCCTTTAAGAATGGCACTTCCAAAAAAGAGCGGCCTGCTGAGTGAGTTATTAGTCATCCTTATCTGAGAGGGAAGCAATGGCTGCTCTAACAGCTTCTTTATCTCTGCAGCACTGTTTTCTCCAGAGAGGGGGCTGTGGGGACGCTGTGCGGCAGGGAGCTGCCAGCCACCTTCCTTCAAGGAGAGAAAGGGCAGAACAGCTTGTTTCTAAAGTGCTAGCTCTACACACTCCAAATCATGGCTTTGTTTTTAAAAGCTATTTATTTATAACAAGTTATGACTAATAATCCCCACCTGTATTTTTCTAATGATGTCTGACACAGATTTTTAGTGATTTTGGTAAACAGATGGAGCTCAGTGTTTCCCCTGATGTATGATCCTGCTCTGTGTCTGAGAGAGCTTTGCAGCAGACTCTGAATGTCTGGCAGGAGGTATTTTCACTCTGCAAAAGCATGGTCCTCTCTATTTGTGGGCATGACAGAGCCCAGAACACATTTTGAGGAACATCATGGTCGAATTCACTTTGGTACCTTCATTTCGCCCTCTGAAGCACTATCTCTGTGGTTTTATTCTGGTTTCTCACATTCTTTCCAAGCTAGTCTGTGTTGTGATTCCTTCTCTGTAGTGATGAGGAAGTCTCCAGAAACCGTACTGAACAGATTATGCATTACACAGATGTGCAATCCAATACTGGAAAATGTCTGTACCAAACCCCTCTCGTCAGAAGAGGTGTCCTAAATGGGAATGTGAAAGCGTGACTGTCTTCTCTCTTTAATCCTCAAATATCTCCAGAAAGAAGAAAACAGCCTTGTTCCAAACCTCTCAGCAAAAAGCACAGTGTCACCTTGTATTTCAGTGTAACTGGTAGATCTCTTCAATCAAACAAAGTTTTGAGTTTGGTCTGTGGTTCAGAGGTTCCTTCATTGGCATTTCCTACCAATTAGCAAAATACTTGTCCTCCAGAGAAACTGGCAGTGATCTGCCTGTCCAAAGGAAGAGAATTGCTGCCTAGCCATCCATCTTCTGCCTCCTTTGCATAATGCACGCCCTTACAGCACCTGTTTAAAACAGGAGCATTGCCTAGGAAATGACAGTTGGCTTTTGCCTTGACAGGTGTTTGACAATATCTCACCACCTTGCCCATTATTTCTCCATCACAGCTTTTATCCCTAATGAGGCTGAGAATATGAGGGGCTGCTTTGCACTTATCACAGAGATTGTCACAAACACACTTACCCTCGCCTTCTTGGAAGGACCCGTCAGCACCCGGTTTACGTGGCTGTCACTGAGTAGTCTCACTAGGAGTGCAGGACTCTAATCATCAGGAAGCTGCATCCCTGCAAAGCCATGGCTTCTGCAGGTTGAGGAGCTGCTCTGTTATTTTCAGTAACTGTATTATCCACACAGGCATTAACGGCTCAGGTTTTGCTCCTTATCTATGATCTTCAGCCCTCTTTGCTGGGACACTTGTGTAATAAAAGGGTGCAACTCCCAGGTTGATAAAGTGTTTTTATTTCCTGAGACGTATTTGCATACTGAATACCTAGTGTTACTTGCAAAAATAAAAATAACTCTAAATTTAGTATCTGTCTTAATTGTAAAACCTTCCAGGCAAATTCTGTTTCAAAAAGTAATTTCAATTTCTGTTTCAGAAATATTCTGTTTCTTCTTCCATCAGCAGACTTGACCTCATATGGACACACAGAAAGGATGATGTCATTGTCAGGGGCTGGGATTAACATCAGGTTCTCAAGAGTGCTGTCCTGCGTGTTCATATTCCGGTGAAAGAAAAGCAGAGAAAAGCACATTAAAACCTTTTATAAAGCAGAGCATTTACTCCAATACGATCAAGACCCTTTCTACAAGAAGGATGTTGAGGTGCTCGAACAGATCCAGAGAAGGGCAACAAAGCTGGTGAGGGATCTGGAGGGCAAGTCTTATGAGGAGAGGCTGAGGCAGCTGGGGACGTTCAGCATGGAGAAGAGAAGGCTGAGGACAGACCTTATCACTCTCTACAACTACCTGAAAGGAGGTTGTAGCAAGGTGGGTGTCAGTCTCTTCTCCCAAGTAACAAGTGATAGGACAAGGGGAAACGGCTTCAAGTTACACCATGGGAGGTTTAGATTGGAGATCAAGAAAAATTTCTTCACTGAAAGGGTTGTCAAGCATTGGAACAGGCTGCCCTGGGAAGTGGTTGAGTCACCATCCCTGGGGGCATTTAAAAGATGGCTAGACATGGTACTTAGGGACATGGTTTAGTGGTGGACTTGGCAGCGTTAGGTTAATGGCTGGACTTCATGATCTTCAAGATCTTTTCCAACCTAAATTATTCTGTTCTATGACTAAAAGACTATTCTATGAAAAGTCTTTTAATTCATTATATACCAACTACTTCTTGATTGTGCTACAGAGCTTATAATTTTCTATACATTACAAAAAATTGTGAATAACTGATGTTGAAAGAAATTTTTCTTCAGCATGTCCTTCTGGTTAAAGTCATATATGAAAGGGCTTGCAGCTTCTGTTATGATTTATAAAATAGGACAAAAAGTATAATGGAAAATTTATGTTTGCTTTGCCTAGAATTTTGTTAGGGTAAGTTGCTGAAGCAATCTTTTTCATTTACACACGTGTAAATTTAGAGAGATTTCCCTTTATTATGCTAGACCAGATATGTGTCATCACGGTGACAGATAGCTAAGTCTCCTGGCTGATACAATACTGTTTGTCAAACAAATGGTGTGGAGAGCGGGTTGCAGCAGCCTCTCCGCCAACAAAATGCCTCCTGCCAGCTCCGTAGGAGGTGGACTGACGGCCCCTTCCAAACAGGGACAGTTATACAATAATAACTCCTCTCTGTGTCAGCAGTGATGCTAATGTATGCAAATGCTGCAATAATGAATCCAATTAGATTTCTCTGTATACAGAAAAATGCCAAGCTACCCGTATCTTAGCTCATGACAGGGAGAGAGAAGAAGACTTCAGCCTTGGAGATGTCGCTGCTGGAGCTGCTCTGCACAGGGCTGAGGTGCCAATATACTGCAAAACTCTCAGCTCCTGAAAAGTCCTGACTGCTGCGGCCAAGGGATCTCTGAGGTTGCCCTTGACCACTTTACCAAGCTGCAGTGGGTTCAGAGGTGCAGTTAGCCAAAGCCAAGGGGGAAACAGAGACCTGTGGAGTGTGGTCACCTGCTTTACATTTTCAGGAGCTCACATTCACTTTTATTGCAGAATTATATAACAGACCAGGTTGGAAGAGACCTCAAAAAGCCTTGTGGTCCAATCTTTTTGTGGGAAAGGGACCCTGTTTTCTAGCACCCCGGAACTGGCCCATCTTGGAAACCTCCAGTGAGGCTGAGGCTTGTGGTGACATTCAATCAAGTTCTTCTACCACTCATGCTCTAAATTCCTTCTAGATTATTCTACACTGTTTAACATACCGAAGTCCACAACAATACTGAATATTGAAATACGTTGAATAATTAGGATTATTTAAGAAGTTTATACAAGCGTGTGTGCGGTTCATGTTGCATGTCTGTTAATGCCACGCGTGGCCATTGCCTGACTTGCACGTCCTGCTTGAGGCAACACCACAGTTGTCTCACTTCAACCTTCACCAGCTCTTTGAGGGATCGCAGGTAGGTATAACGTCTAATGGCTTACCTGTCAGACACTCAAGCACATCACTACGTCATTTGTACAGATAGAATAATAAGGCTTCACCATTTTAGGGCTTTGGGATATCAGTTTTGCCTATCATGTAACCCTTGATCAACACCACCAGATATTTAAAGTCTTCACAGTGGGGGATCTACTGCTTAGACACTGGCCGTTTTTCTTCACCTGGACTTCTTCTGCTGGAGAAGGTTTCCATTTGAGTAGGAGGCATATAAACTTTAGCAAATCTTGAAATTTGTCCCGTCATCACTGTTGGCATCTACTTCCCAGAAGAACTGGAAAGACAGTGGCAAGACAGGCAGATTAGCCTCACAAGATGAAGTCCACCATTTAATATGCAGCTGCTATCGCATACTGCAGGTTTGTAATAGAAGTCTTTACTTGGAATTTATAAATTGCTGACAGACAGATTTCCAAAGTGATCGCTATTACACTTACCATCAATCTGCCAGTATAAATGACTGACCAAGGTACACGGACAGTTGGTATAAAAATCAATCTTATATCCCTTTTATTAGGCTTGGCTACACAGTTCTGTCAATTTTCCACAGAAAATCAATAGCAATAATAGTTGTCTCATTAGTGGCCATCACAGTGTCGCTAATACAGCTTCTTTGTAAGGCCAAGACACTGGCTGGCTTTTGGTTTTTTCTTTTTCTTTCACAAGGTTTGACTGGGGATCTAGAAATCCCAGAGATGAGCTAATTGTTCAAATTACATTTGGATGATTTCTTCAAAAGAAGTCCCAGTCTGCTTTATGAGGACCCAGGCTAATCTTCCAGGGCTCAGTTTTATAGCTCAGCATCTGTTTTCTTGCAGAAATAATATTCTACCTAGAGTCTGGCACTGCAATTCTCTTGAGCTTTTTCATGGAAAGCGATGATAAAATTAAGTAAATTAATTTTCCTATTTCATCTACTAAGTATCCACTCAGAGCCATTAGTTAAGGCTTCTTGTAAACTAAAAAAGACCAAGCCAAGCCTTTCTTCTCTCAGCCCAGCCAGTTCAGGTGGGACTGTGCAGCCTGAACTTTTCAGTCATTCCTGCTCCTCGAAGGGGAATTGCCTCCCTCTAGGCCTCGGTGCTCACAGCACCGTGTCCTGCCACCCACCTTCTGAGTACCTCCTTTGCCTTGGTCCACCACATCTGTCACAAACCTGGCCTGGACCTGAAAGCTGGTCTGACTTAGAGAGCTGAGAGTTTTTGCTTGGAGACAAGGAGATAACAAAGCCAAATAGCTGAGAAGGAACCTGTTCCCTTGGAACAACTGTTATCAATTAAATTCTGATTTAAGAATAAAACCAAAAAGAAATTACAATTGTTTTGAAAAGGCTCTTTTTCACAATGATACTGCAGTTTTTAACTTGAGTGATTTACAGGCTCTCCAGAAGATTGCAGTGGGGCTACTAAAGGGTGCCACAATGAGTGGTTTTGCTGGGAGGGTCAGTCAGGTCCTCACAAAGATCAGCTTTGCTTCCAAGCGTGACCAAGTGTGACAGGGGGCTCAGTCCACACCCGGTCCTGAACAGTGTTGAATGAGCTAGAAAAAAACCTCAAGGATTATTGTCAGGTTTTTTAAGCTCCTGCCTTTTTCAGAGAGCAGACAGAGGACACAGCAGGCCCTTGGCCAAGGTCATCCAGCAAAGCATCCCGAGAGGGGACCAGAGCAAGGGAATTGTGCCTCACCACCTCGGGTTTGATCCTTGCAAGTGCCCTCTGCCTTCACAGGGCTGGAGACCTCGGACTACACCAACTGCTTGAATTTTGCTGACACAATGAACCTCCTCACCATCAACACAACTCCAAGAGCTCGAACCTTTTTTCCTTTCCCTGTTCCTTTCTGTGCAGGCAGCACCACGCTAAAGAGTGGTTTCAATCACGTTTATGTGACACCATTTGATTCTTGGAAGTTTGTTTTATATCCTTCAAGTAAAATACTGCCTTGCTCCAAGGGAAGAGCAGCTTGTTGTCGTTTATCACCTCGCTCTTTTACAAACAGACTTGCTAGTGCTAAAAAGGCTAAGATCAGTGCAGGAGAAACATCTATTCTCATGAAAAAGGAGTCTGAGATCCCTCTCTACATGGTCATAGGAAAACCCAGGAGTCTCTGCCCTAGTGTTGAGATGTGCTATCTTCACATTTAATCTCCAAACACTTCCACCTTGTGCTGCCTCTCAATGATGCTGATGCTTCTGACCTCACCACATGTGTGCAACTGCCAGAGCTGTTGACTGCCGCGTTTGCACTCTGTGTTGGTGTGTGTCTGTGGCGATCAAAATATTTCCTAGGATTACAAGGCTACATTATATTTTCCCAACTATGAGTCAAGGACAGAAGTTTCAAGCTGACTCTGGCTACTGATAAAGAAGAACGGCCTGAGATGCTGCCTTCTCCTTTTCCCCGGCAGCTTGTCAGCAGAGATGACATAAACCGAAGAGGTTTCCTGGGAGAACGAATGCAGGAACACCCCACTTCCCTGTTTTCCCCTGCAGCTCCTGCCCATAAGTGTGTTTTTAAGGGATTTGGACTCTGCAGTGGAGTCTTGGTGTGCACAACTTCTGCAAGGGCAACAGAGCAGGAGGAGACTAGAATTCCCCAGGAGGGAGTGTGGAGAAGCAGGACCTCTGTGTTTTCCAGGCAAATGCTATGGAATACCCGTAGTGGCTGATTTTCCTGCTTTGTCCTTGTGAAGAACGGAGATAAGTCCAGTTTAACTGGAGCAGGAAGAAAGGGCAGGGTGTTGTGAAGGGAAACTCACTGACTGCAGTGTACCCAACAGGAGTAACCACAGAAGGAAAGTCATCACGGTTTGCAGTTTTCAGACCAGGCAGTAATTTGTAAAGCATTTGTGTATCCTTCAGTGCCACAGTGCCAGGCAAACGTGACACTTAGTCAAGAGTACAGGTGGTGAAAATAATCAGGAAGGCAAGACAGGTAGTTTTGGCGACCTTATTTAATAACAACAACAACCTCAATTTCATCCTAAGAGCTCTGAGGCTAATCCTGCTATTTTATTTCTGAGCATTCTTGAGTGTGAGTTTTTAAATCTCCTTTACTAATTTACTGCCTTCTATTTCAGGAAAGCCTTGAGAGGTGCTGCTAATGAAGACAAATGAAGGAAAAGGAACTTGACCCCAGAGTATGAAATTTTGCTCATTAACTTGTGCTTCCAATTGGCTGATTGATATTATTTGGATGTAGATGGGGTAATTAATGACAGGAAGTAATGCAGCAGGATATGAGTTGTGCAGAATGTACTTCAGTAAATCTACCTTTTATTATGTCTCGGTTTATTTATGTACGCTAAATTTGTTATGCCACTGCCTAATGCAGTTACCACCTTCATTCGGAATTTCCTTAAGTTAATTGTTTTCTTGATTCTTTTATACTATTTTGGACATTTTTTGTTTATGTTTCTGTATGTAATAATTTCCTAGTCTGTTTTTAGTAGCATGAGGATGCATTTTCATGGCCATACGGAACGTTTCAGCATGTGAAACATCTCTTACAATAGTAATCGCCATTGAAATGAACTATACTTCCTTCCTACTTCATTGGACAGGCTATTGGTTTTGCCAGTAAATTAATGGCTACAAATCTCCTATGTACTCTCACTTACATTATTTCTCTGTCACAGAAGGAAATGAGCTAAACATGAAATTTTTTACATTTTTGGGGTGGGTGGAGGGTGAAAGGCTGTGTCAGAACTTTTTTAAATGACACATCCTCCTGGGAAGGAAATTATTGTACAGTTTGAGCCAAAGGATTTTAAACCAGTAAAATATGGCTGTACTTTTCATTTAGGTTCTTGATGTGTGAACAATATATGTCGCCAAAGAAAAGATGAGCTTAAAATACTGAGCGATGTGAAATGACCCCTGGAAAGGTTCTGTAAATGTTTATGCATGTGAATAATTTTACAGAAACTTACTGGGGTGGTAAGAGACTATGACCAAGAAAAGTTATCGAACTGAATGTTTTTTTAAAGAATTAGGTTGTTGCTATGAATATTTTTACCCAGGTCTCTCAAAGAACTCTATGTTTTGTGTTTGTCTGCCCACCCAAATACCTCTGAATCCTTTGACATAAACCTGGTACTTACACTTGAGGTTGTACCAGGAGACCTTTTAAATATTGCATGGCTCTTAAAATAAAAACGTTTGAAGAAAAAATTACACTCTTTTATGCAAGATGGAAAGCAGCAGATGGAAGAAAGTGCCTGGACAATTTAAGAATCTGAAATTAGGAGCCAATGCCCATTTAAATGGAGTTGGTATGGCCACAGGCACAGATTCCCAGGAGGTGGGCAAAAGGGAAGTTACAGCTTGGGGCTAGATGGTGATGGTGTGTGTGCACCTCTCCTGATCAAGGGGACTGAGACTGCTTATCTGTGAGTGAAAGAGGGGAAAATGACCTCATGTGTATTTCAAGGAAGAACATTCAGGTGAGCAAATATCAGACAATAGCTGATGCTCTGGAATTTCCTCTAACAACAATAACTTGTTTGCTTGCATGCTCTCACAGGTATTAAAAAAGAGAGGCAGGGAGAATCACGTACTCCTGAATCAACGACTTCTATGCTCCTTAGGATTTTATTTAAAATATTGCTGAGACCTGAAAATTGAAAGTGGTGCTACAGTGCTGCATTCCTGCTGAGGGTGACAGCATGGTTAAGGCATGTGCTGCTTTCAGATTACAGAAGTGTCTTTCCCCGTGCCAGACTGCTCCATCCTACTCACTTCAAACGTGAACATCTGGATGTCCATGGATGATGAGCAGCATCCCAGACATCAAATTGAGATCTTAACTTCTGAAGACACCCAGTGTTGGCTGCAGGGTCTTTGCTAAATACAGAGTGATTGAGTCATGATACTGTTCAGTGTGCTGTACCTAGACATGGCACTGGTTTGTTATCTTGGATCGCTATGCAGTGAAAGTGGTGCAGCCTTTGTGCTTCACCCCAAAGCTGCCTGCATTCTTCACTTTTTATAAATTAAATCTGTTAGAAGGAAAAATCTCCCTTTAAAATCACTTCATTCATTGTAACGTCCTTGGAATAGTTTACTTACTGGCTCAATAAAGGATCTTTAAGTGATCCTATTCTTTAGCTTGCTTCAAAGAGCTAATAACCCATTTAAAGTTCACAGTATAATGCCCAAATAATGAATATTACTCCATGTGGGCTATTTTTATGAGCTAATAACAATCTGAAGTGAAAGATCATCTTGCTGGGCATGTATAATATAGCCAAGAAAAAGCCCACAACCTCTCACCCACTCCAGTGAGAACTGCAGAAAGGAAAAAGCAGGCTTTTGTCATTCAGAATTTACTGAAAACATGTTGAATGTTTATTTGAAATGAGAGGAATGGCCAGCCAGCTGGCAGCCTTCTGAAAGTCTGTGTATCTCCTCTCAGCAGATGGTGCACACAGAACCTGAACACAAACCCTCCTCCTTTTGTCTTAGGTGTTTAAGAATCATGGAATGGTTAGAGTTGGAAGGGACCTTCAAGATCATCCAGTTCCAACCCCCCTGCCATGGGCAGGGACACCTCCCACCAGACCAGGTTGCTCAAAGCCCCATCCAGCCCGGCCTTGAACACTTCCAGGGATGGGGCAGCCACAGCTTCTCTGGGCGACCTGTTCCAGTGCCTCACCACCCTCACAGGAAAGAACTTCTTCCTAATATCTCATCTAAATCTTCCTTCTTTCAATTTAAAACCATTACCCCTTGTCCTATCACTACACTCCCTGATAAAGAGTCCCTCTCCAGCTCTCCTGTAGTTTCCCTTTAGGTACTGGAAGGTTACTATAAGGTCTCCTGGAGCCTTTTCTTCTCCAGGCTGAACAACCCCAGCTCTCTCAGCCTGTCTTCATAGGGGAGGTTCTCCAGCCCTCTGATCATCTTCGTGGCTCTCCACTGCACTCGTTCCCACAGATCCATGTCCTTTCTATGTTGAGGACTCCAGAGCTGGACAAAGGATTCCAGGTGGGGTCTCACGAGTGCAGAGTAGAGGCGCAGAACCACCTCCCTCAATCTGTTGGCCACACTTCTTTTGGCCCAGGATGTGGTTGGCTTTCTGGGCTGCCAGTGCACACTGCTGGCTCATGTTGAGCTTCTCATCCACCAACACCCCCAAGTCCTTCTCCTCAGGGTTGCTCTCAGTCCATTATCTGCACAATCTGCACTTGTGCTTCAAGGCATAACTGTGGGCTGCTGTGCGATCACTGACACTGCTTTCAAGGAACTGATTAGGGTAGGAAGTCTTTTAAGGTGGGCAAGAGACAGCTTAGAATAAAATATTTTATTTTTCCCATTGAAATGAGCCTAGAGTTGATCTTTATGTCCCAGAACAACCAACCAACCAACATCAACAAAAAAACAATCTCTTTAGTAGTATTACATAGACTTTGCTGTCTCTTCTAGTCTCTCCTGCCCTTTTCCACCCTTCTTTGCCCTTCCTTGCAACTACTCTGCTGTGATCTACCCACATTTATTTTCTGTAACTCAAATTCATCCCATCTCATTTGAGCCAGAACTTTTATCTTTTCACTTTATTTAACTTTTTACTTTCTCTCAATTTCTTCTCTAATGATTATTTATGAATTAAATTATACACGTTACAGCTTATATGAAATAATAGATGTTCTGTGATAATTACTGCAGTAAATTGTCTGGGTCACATGCCCTGAAGATTGCAGGGAAACTTCCAAAACACCTCGTTGTATGGGCACCACAACCTGGGAGCATGAAGTTCCCATACTAATTGATCTCACGAGTTAATCAGTCTGTAGATGTAAAGACTATAGTTAGAAGTAACTTTGTGGCATTTCTGACTTTTTCTTGATAATTGGCCACTTTCTAGGGTGGGATTAGCTGGCTGGCAGTTTTTCTAATGAGAAAATACCTGTAATCAACCAGACCTTACCAGCACTCATTATCCTGGCACAGAAGCTGGAGAGTGAAGAGGGCAGACAGTGATTCCCCAAGAACTGAAGGCTCTCCTCTGCCACTGTCTCAAGCACTCGCTCTTTTACAAAACTGGACTAGGTAATGGAGCTCCCCCTAATGTTGTTTCTATATTATACATCCCCTGGGCTGCCGGCTCCTGCAGTCCCTGCCCGGGGAGGCAAGTCCCGCCCAGACTAGCTGGCCAGGTGGGCACTGCTGTGGGTGCCTCACGTACTTGCCCACACCCACGCAGGCTTTGCCCACTGAGCCCCTGCATCCCTAGGGACAGATGCTCAGGGTACCATACCTGAATAAGGAGCCTTTGTTAGCCAAAGGCGTTAGCCAGTTCTGCTCATAAGGCTGGGACATATAAGAGTTTAACATCTATTCCTGCTACAAGCCTCCTAGGAGAAGCTCTTCTTAGCTATTCAGGTTGCTAACTCTAAAGTATGAACAAAGGAAAAACTAGTTACTCTTAAGGATTAA
This sequence comes from Thinocorus orbignyianus, assembly GCA_013400375.1. Taxonomy (NCBI): domain Eukaryota; kingdom Metazoa; phylum Chordata; class Aves; order Ciconiiformes; family Thinocoridae; genus Thinocorus; species Thinocorus orbignyianus. The sequence goes on along the minus strand of VXBW01004067.1, from coordinate 739,651 downwards.
AGGCAAATTTCACACACTGATACGCCAGGGGATTGCCTTTTACTGCGGCAGTTCACAGGGTACTGGCTCAGGTAGAATTATTCACCTGCTCTGTTAGTCATTGACTACAGCTGTGTGAAATCTTTCTTTAATCAGCCTTGAGGATCTCAGGCATGATGGCTGCTTTTATTATAGTCAGAGATCCTTGTGGCAGATCCTGGGAATTATGTAGTAAAGAGACACCTTTTTACTTTTTTTTTCTTTTTAAACCTGCTTCCGAAAGAAGAAATGGAAAGGTTGTTGTTGGAGAGCAAAATCCACTCTATTTAACACATACTCAAGCATCTAATCTCTAAAACCCAATGAAAAGTTCTGAAGTGCACAAGCTTCTCACGGATCAAGATTATCGTATGAAACAGGTAAGGGTTATCATATTGAATATTCTTGTTCCCATTCAGAGGTCCATAAGCCTGCAAAAGTCTGTAAGCTATACAAGACACAGAGGAATTTCAGAAATTACTCTGACTTGGAGAGGGTGGCATTCTGGATGGGGTTTGTGGTTGGGTTAGGTAAACAATCTGCTGGCAGGGCTCAATCTGAAATATTGTCATGTGCTGAGAAATACTGTGGAGACTTCTAGGAAAGTCCCAAAGAAATGGTTCAGGGCAGGAGCGCTGCACACCAGCCCGGTGTCACCACTGCATCAAAGCCCCATGTAGATAAAGGCAGCTGGAATAGACACAATGCTAAAAATTCTACCCACCTCCCTGACCCCTCTGAGTTCTGACCTTGGCAACACACCTGAATACTCTAAAAAAGACATAGACGGGGCAGGTACAGCATGTAAAGGCTGGAGTATTATCTGTCGCCCTTCACACAGGCACAGTGCATTGTCAGAAACCAAGAAGTGAAATAAATCTGCTGAGGGAACTGCAGGTGTCAGCTCTGGTTGGCCATCAGCAGAGCAATACACATTTGAGAAGGAACGCTGTCAGGCTCATTTACTGAAATCCACCTCCCAGGACAAAGCATTTGCAGCTGTAGAAAGAGCACAAGAAATTCTTGGCATTGATGGCCTGAGTAAACATAGAATCAGAGAATCATTTAGGTTGGAAAAGACCCTGAAGATCATCAAATCCAACCCAGCAGTGCCAAGTCCAGGACTAAAGCATGTCCTTAAGTGTCACATATCTTTCAAATACCTCCAGGGATGGTCACACAACCACTTCCCTGTGCAGCCTGTTCCAATGCTTGACAACCCTTTCGGTGAAGAAATTTTTCCTAATCTCCAATCTAAACCTTCCATGGGGCAACTTGAAGCCATTTCCTCTTGTCCTATTGCTTGTTACTTGGGAGAAGAGACCGATCCCCACCTCACCACAACCTCCTTTCCTGTAGCTGTAGAAAGCCATANTACACATTTGAGAAGGAACGCTGTCAGGCTCATTTACTGAAATCCACCTCCCAGGACAAAGCATTTGCAGCTGTAGAAAGAGCACAAGAAATTCTTGGCATTGATGGCCTGAGTAAACATAGAATCAGAGAATCATTTAGGTTGGAAAAGACCCTGAAGATCATCAAATCCAACCCAGCAGTGCCAAGTCCAGGACTAAAGCATGTCCTTAAGTGTCACATATCTTTCAAATACCTCCAGGGATGGTCACACAACCACTTCCCTGTGCAGCCTGTTCCAATGCTTGACAACCCTTTCGGTGAAGAAATTTTTCCTAATCTCCAATCTAAACCTTCCATGGGGCAACTTGAAGCCATTTCCTCTTGTCCTATTGCTTGTTACTTGGGAGAAGAGACCGATCCCCACCTCACCACAACCTCCTTTCCTGTAGCTGTAGAGAGCCATAAGGTCTCCCCTCAGCCTCCTTTTTTCTAGACTAAGCAACCCCAGCTCTCAGCTGCTCCTCATAAAACTTGTGCTCTAGACCCCTCACCAGCTTTGTTGTCTGTCTCTGGACACACTCCTCAAGGTCTTTCTTGAGGTGAGGGCCCCAGAACTGAAGACAGTGTTTGAGGTGTGACCTCACCAGTGCTGAATATAGGGAGATGATTGCTTCCCTAGTTCTGCTGGCCACACTGTTTCCGATACAGGCCAGGATGCTGTTGGCCTTCTCGGCCACTTGGGTGGCTAATAAAGCCAGGCAGCTCTCCAACCACTCTTCCCCAGACCTCTAGCACTGTATGGGGTTGTTGTGACCCAAATGCAGGAGCCAAAACTTGGCCTTGTTGAACCTCATACCATTGGCCTCGGCCCATCAATTCAGCTTGTCTGGGTCCCTCGGTCTCTCAGGCAGATCAATACGCCCACCCAACTTGGTGTCAGGTGTAAATTTACTGATGGTGCACTTGACCACTTTGTCCAGGTCATTGATAAGGATATTAAACAGAACTGGTCCCAGCACTGAGCCCTGGAGAACACCACCTGTGACCAGCCACCAACTGGATTTAACTCCATTCACCACCACTCTTTGGGCCTGGCTCTCCAGCCAGTTTTTGTACCCGGTGAAGGGTATACCTGGCCAAGCCATGAGCAGGCAGTTTCTTCAGGAGAACACTGTGGGAAATGGTATCAAAGGCTTTTCTAAAGCTTAGGTAGATAACACCTGACACCCACAACCTATGTAATGCTAGCTGAACTTCTGAAAGAAGGGGACCAAACAAGTTTTAGAAAGACTTATTTGTCTTTGTGTGACTTGAGAGCAAACCTTGAACCAAAGCTAGATACGAAGGAATCTTGGGTGAAAGAACAGGTGTTGCTTATTCTCTTGGATCTATCTAAAAAGTGGTATTTCAGCATTTATAGTTCTTTCAGTATAATATCTAAACTAGTTTTAAAAAGTAGAAAAGACTTTGGTGAGACTTGTAATAAACATCAGTGCAAAAGTTCACCTTGTGACCTTAATATACTTTCTGTGTGTCTCTGCATGTCTTTTGGACGGACACACATCTCCAATAGGTCTTACCCATCACTCAGAGCAAATTCTCTCCATTCATTTTACTGTGTTGCCCTTTGGGGCATCCTTACTTCCTACAGTTTGGTCAAGAGTCACAAAGTGATTGTAAGGAAATTACAGGCTTAACATTAGTTGCAACCTTTGCCATAGGAAAAACTTAGACGGGAGTCTCAGAAAAAACTGCCACAGGCAGCCAGCATCTCATTAGAAGAAAAATCTGGCCAAATGCATTTTTTTTATGGAGAAGGTTGAGCACTTTGGCCTGAGGATAGATGCAAAATGTGTGAATAAATCAAAGGGTAAAATAGCTGCTATAAAATTTTTTCTTGCAAACATTACACCAGGGATCCCAGATATTACTTTTCCTTCATACTTATATTTTTCATCCGTTGGAGTTTTTTCAGTGTGATCCAACCCTGCAAATCCTGAAAGGTCACTGGTTGTAGGTGGATTTATATCCTTCTGTTATTTCAAATAGAAATACAGCACTGAACTTTGTGTGTTTGGCCCTTTATATGTCTTCAGGAAATTCTAGAAATGAAGTACTGATGAATAATACAAATACTGTAATTAACCCCTGCTATTTCAGAGAGAAAGAAAACTGCTAGTTAAAATGAAACGAGCTACTTAGAAGTAAAATATTGCAGACTAGAGAAACCGATAGTGAGGGGTACCTTCAGCCCAAAGAAACTATGAAGGGAATTAAGAGAAGAACTATTAGGAAAAAGATTACATTCCCTGTAGTGCAAGGATGACAGAGGAGTGAAGCAAGCGTGGCCCATACGATACCAGAATTATTTCAAATGCTTCTATATATATTAACAAGCATTCACACTTATTTTTAGATCATATATAAACCACAGACCTGAGCACTGAGACGTTCCTCTCCAATACAGAAGAGTGTAGGCATAAACTTTACCAGGGAATGAGCAGACTAATGGAGAGGCAAATGCTTCTCTTCAGTAAAGCAGGGATAGTGAGTTAGTGGGTTAGTATGAGAAATCTGGCAGGGACAGAGATCCTGAGGGACCTGAGGAGAGAACACAAGGATGGCCAGAGTTCCAGAAAATATGACCCAAGAAAAAATGATTGAAATCCTTGTGGTAGCACAGTTCTGAGAAGGGACAGCTGAAAGCATATGTGTGGAAAATCTGAATGGTACCTGGGAAGAGGAAGGAGTCAATAGTTCCCCATGTTCACTGTGTTGGCAGAAGAAAATTAGGCTGACCTTGCAACTAGGATAAGCAAGGACGGGGAGCAAGGCTAGTGGGGCAGTGGTCAGGTTGCTGCGAAGGCTGTGGGAGCTCCACCACTAAGGAATTTTGAGAAATTATTTCATCCTGGAACAAGAAGTATATCTTCAGTGTGCATTTTAGTGACAAAAGTGAGTGCCTGAAAGCAGCAGGGCAAGGTTTTAGGGAAATAATGATTTTCAAAACTGACATAGAAGTACAGACATGGTAAAAAGAGATAAACTCACTGCCAAAACCTCTGGGCTAGACAAAATTGATTGGCACTAAAAGCAAGAATGAGTAAGAAATCTTGGAGCACAAATCATTTTCCAATGCTATAACTCACCAGGATCTAGAGAGCTGTGCGCTAATTTTAACAGTGTTTGCAATCTGCTATTCCTTGATGTTGAAAGAAAATTTCCTGTGAAACAGATCAAGCTAACAGGGCCTTTCTGCCTCTGGGATAAAAAGGAAGGGAGAAGCAGTACAGAAAAGATTAAAAGTGATGTGAGGAAAGCTATGAAAGGCATCAGGAAACCCAGCTGAAGACCAGACTATGCAAATGCAGACCAGATGTAAAATGAGAAGCCGGGGCACGAAAGACGACAGTTGTTTCACAGAGATGAATAGTTCCTGAGAAGATTAACAGTGGCCACTGCCTACGAAAGAAAGAAATGGGAAAAAAGAGAAAGAAGAAGAAAAAAAAAAGCTTGCAAAGCTGCAGAGGGAACAGCAGGGTGCTGGTGAATTCTAAAGATGTGGGAAATTAATATGAAATGACATGGAAAGAAAGTCAATGGAGAATATAACGAAGAGAAAAAGGTATGAGAGAGAAAAGAAAGAACTGTGAAATTTTAAACCTTTACTACCCTATATTAACACTTCCTAACAAAAGGTGCCAATACCAGGGTGCTGCCACCAGAATCAACACAATAAAGGAGAAGAGAGACAGCAAAGATGGAAGAGCATGTGCAGTTTATGGAAGATTTGAAGGAGTGTTCAGATGACAAGAAATGGAAGATGGTAAAGAGCTGGTGGACTGGCAAAACTGAATGAAGGAAAGAGATCAAAGAGGAAACACCCAAGAGTCAGCTGCAAATGCAAATGCAAAGAGGGAGAGAGAATGAACATGGTCAGAGAGGTGTGGCTGAGCTTGGAATGGCTGAATCAGTGGGCTGAAAATAAGAAAAACAGGAGCAAAGTCAGACAAGAGCTGTATGCTGTGTCTGCAAAATGTCCCAGGGAGCACTGAGGGGTTGACTGGCACCAGTGCAGCTGGCACCGATAGCTCAGGGCTTTCAGACCACTGAAAAGGGTGGTTCTGTCTACAAAGCCTGCTGGGAATGGTCCCAGGTTGTCATTAATGCCCAAGCACTGCCATGGAGGTGGTGCTGAAGAAGGCCAGCAACCTCCCAGCAACCTCCCAGGGTCTGCACTACCTGTGCAGGCTGGCACTGGAGCTCAGGACCATGCCATTGTCTCCCTGTCACAGATGGCCCCCAAAGGAGCCAAAACTCCAAGGGCTGAGAAAGATTAAAGGGCTATGGGGAATATCCTACCATTGGTACTGATAGGACCATGCCAACTTCTGCATCCTCATTCAAAATAAGGTAGCTTGAAGCAGCGTACGTTAAGCAGCTGCTGAGTGGGCTCATGAGTTAAAAACCTGATCAGGTAAATACAGTATCATCACATCACTGCCAAAACCAGAGGTAATTATTTCAACTAACAGGAAGAAGCAGAATTGGGTCCAACTGGTATAATTGTAAAAGATATGCATAATGCATATTCCTGGGGTAGCAGAAATGAAAACAGACTTGCTATCATTCCACGTTGCTAAATGTGGAGCTTATCTTCCGTTTGCACTAGGAATTTATCAAGTCTGATGGCCTAGAGCAAAGTGGCAGGTGAACATCTGCCACGTAGTGAGCAGCGGTAGGAAGAGCAGGAGAGCTGGCTAGGAGCTACACACACTTGTGGGGCTCACAAGGCACAGAAAAAATAAAAGTACTGCTATGTTTGGTCAGAATATGTGCCCTGAACCTCAGCTGACTTAACCCTTACCCCCCAGCACTGCAGTCTGTGTTCCAGCCAGCAGGCACCAGTCCTGGGCATAACAGGAACCCTGAAAGAGCTTTTCCACTTGTCACGTCCCCTGCTCCTTCCCAGCTGTGTGAGCCACCTGCACCTTCCTTTTCTAGTCCTTGCAAACAGTTGCTGTGACGTTGCCTCAGCTGGGCAATGGAGTCTCTTAGGCTTAAAAACATAGGTGGAATAAAGGGTTTAGAATAGAAAGGGATGTGGTTAGGACAGCATCATTGAGCTCAAAGCGTATCGATGTATGTGTGCGTGTACACACATAGATGAATACACAGGAGAGCAGTGAAAGAGATGACAGCAGAGAACTTAATTAGAGGGTCAGAGCTATTAACCAGCAATATGAAGACAAGGGAAAGAAAGGGATGGTGTTTTCAGTGTTGGTTTATTTTTGCAGCATATGATGGTTTAACGGAGGTACCTCCTGTGTTTGGTACATGGCATTTCATCGGTGCAAAAGCGTTGTCATTCCTGGCAAAGGAAAAGGCACTAGGAGATACATATGCAGCCTGGCTCCCAGACATCAGTCGTGTGGTGTTTCCTCCCCCATCAACAGTGCCTGAGTTTCAGGCAGACCCTGGTGAACCCCAGCCAACAGTACGACATCTTGCTGCAGTGAGGTCCCCCCTGGCTGAGCCTGGTTGAAAGGTAACCCTGACACTGGGACACTTAAATACACAGTCATACCTGCACGTATGGGGGATTTTAAGCAGATGATGTGAATTTTACTCAGCAGGTACATCAAAATGACAAGTGAATTCTTTTCATTTGGGCAGAGGTAGGGAATGGAGACTCCCACTGGAGTGGGACCTGAGCCAGCTGCAGCCAGCTGAGTGTTTCATTTCTGTGCAGGCTCTGAAATCAGGCTTCCTTTCTCATCCCATTTGTAGTGTAACGGAGCCCTGAAGCCAGCTTGCCTTCATTCTTCAATCTTCATTTGTTATGATTGTTTCTATACGGCCTTTGTAGAGATAAAAGTGCCAAAGTTACAGAATGTTTTTTTTTTCTGGAGTTGGGTGGAAACCTATTACAGCTGATTTTAGCTTTAGGGAAAGAACAAACTCACGAAGTATTGCAGATGATTTTTACAGGGAAACATTTCTTCACAAACTAATTGAGCATATTTAATTAAAAAAAGCACTAACCCCCCCTAAGTACAATATTTCTGCCTTAAATAGAATTACAGAGGAAAAAATTATCAAGTCTCATATTTGATTTCCCTTACTGCTTCTTGTTGGCTCACTGAGCACATTCACTTTTTCATCAAAATGGTCACCAGAATTTTGTTCTGCTCTGTTTGTTGCAGAGCATCACAGACACTGCAGAACTTAGGAAAAATCTATTCTCCCTCCTTCTCCCAATGTGTTAAACTGCCATCTTGTAAAATGAACTAACCTTGCAATTTGGTATTAAAATAAACTGCTAAACGAGTCATTTTTACAGCAGGAACAAAATTTATGAAATGAATGCCGATACGCCCACACAAATACACATACATGCACACACTCCCACCAAAGCCATCCAAAGTGAATACTGAGTTCCAGCTTCTGTATAAATTTGATCTGGGGCGTGCTCATTTCAGATGTGGAAATCTGTAGGTTTTGTGGAAAATGCCTTAGAACAGTGTGCAGGGCAGTGATAGCACATTTGCAGAAGGGCAGTATAAATAGCAGATCTGAGAGAAGATGGCTGATAAGTTCTGGCTTATCAAACAGAAGATGCCTCTTCTGTTTGTGGAAGAGAACGGATGCTTTGCATATATTTTAACATAACTCTCTGAGATAAGTGAGGAAAAAAAGTAAAATGCTGTGAATTGCCCAAGCCTAAAGAGTCCAAGTCTCACTTTCCAAAATGATCTTTAACTAAGGCATGATTCAAAAGAATCAGTGGTGCATAGGCTGCTTGCATTTGCTGAAAATATTAGCTGCAAATGATTGATGTCGAGAGCAAAGCTGAAGGTTATGATCTAATCACAGCACAGTAAAGCTAGAAGATATTGTCCTGCAAGTAAGTAAAAGAAGACATTGACCTGAACTGTCCTCAGCATAGTTAGATGTGAAGCGTGCCTGTTCTCCACAAATCCTGTCCAGCAGCATGGGATGGATGTACTTGAGTTGTCTTTACAATATTATCCAGCTGCTGTTTCAATCTACGTAACTTGCACTAAGGGCGGACAGAGTGAGGGACTTAGGATTTATGGTGCCAAGAGCTGTATTTTCCATATCTTCCACTCTCTTTCATTAAATATTTGCAAGGAACGTAAGTCCAGTGCAGAGCTTGATGGTGTGTCTCTTCTGCCATTTTATGCTAAAATACCAACTCTGGCAAAGTCTGTTAATTGCAGAATAGGTAGATTTTAGCTTTTGCATCTACTTGAAAATGAAGATGGAGTTTAGACAGATCAGCCAAAAAATAGTAGATTTTGAATAAGGAAGCAGCTCAACAGTGTGCTTGCCAAAACAGGTCCCTGGATTATCTTACTACCAACAGTCATTGTATTTTTACCTCTCAGAAAGCTATCATTCGTGTTTGAATGAATTATCTGGAGTTGACTGATTTCTCTTGTAGCTACTGAAAGTCTCTTATATGAAGAACTGTATGTCCTTACATAGGTTACCCACAGTCAGTAAATTTACTGTATCTCAGTAAAGGAAATGGAAACATATGCTTGGTAAGAATATTGTATGTCTGTGAAAGCTGTTGGACTGCCTTTCACAGCAGGGAGAGCAGCACAGGGGACAGGAGTGTTTTGCAAACCTCTTGCAAGTTCTGTTCCCTGTGTTTTGCTACAGTCACAGTGGCCCTTTACTTATTCTCTTGGAAAAGGACACACTGATATGTTGTCTTTGCATCTAGTCATTTGGTGCAGGTGAGCCAGGAGAGAAACCAGTTTAAAAAGTGACCTACTTCATAATTCTATGTCTGGAGCACAGTGAGGATCAAGAAGCATATCAGTTCTTGGGTGAGTTGGTATTTTAGCATACATTGGCAAAAAAGACACACCAACTTCTGCACTGGACTGATGTTGTCCCTTTTTGACTCTATTATTTGAATTGCCTTAGAAATGGAATTCAGATAATCATATAATCATAGAATTGTTTAGGTTGGAGGTGACCTTTAAAATCATCTAGTCCAACCGTCAACCTAACACTAATAAAAAACCCCCATCACTAAACCATGTCACTAAGCACTATGTCAAGTTGTCTTTTAAATACTTCCAGGAATGGTGTCTCAACCACTTCCCCAGGCAGCCCATTCCAATGCTTAATAACCATTTCAGTGTAAAAATGTTTCCTGATATCCAATGCAAACCTCCTCTGGTGCAACTTGAGGCCATTTCCTCTTGTCCTGTGACTTGGGTGAAGAGACTGACCCCTGCAAGTTGCACCACTGACTATAATACGTCTTAGGGAGAGGAACTGTGGAATGAAATTAGTTGCAGAAAACCTGTTATCCTCCTTTTCTGTTTCTGTGAAGTAGTTAATTTATTAATTTTTTTTTTCTCATGGGAAATCATCTCTCTTTCTAGAGAGGTAGCTGGAAATGTTCCTCTGAAATAGCTTTGCTCTTGACCATAATGGTTGAATCCTCCGTCTACCTCATCCATATCAGCTTCCAATCTTTTTGGAAGCCACCAAATTGTAGAATTAGTGAGGAGCAAGCACTTTCTCCTGAGTGTCATCCTTGCTCAGTTGAACCACAGATTCAAGTGTCTCCAATTTTACAGAAATGTACAGAAATTCTTTTCAGCCCTTGAGCTGACATTCATTTTGAACAGGATTCTAGGGGAATGCTGGATCCATTGAAGAGTTTTCTTTGTCTATAGGGATTCTTTTCTAAGTTCAAAGACCAAAAGCTCTTATCCCCACAAGACCTCTTCACCACCTCTACGAGGGATGTAGCTCTGGGCTGTTATTCACCACAGGTCTCAGCAAGCAGTGATCCACATCAGGAAATATGAACGCCACAGCTGCAAATAAAGGGCATTAGTGTTGACAATCTCAGTGGAGACTGGAAAGTGTATTTGCCAGTCTGCTCCTCTCCACTGTCTACCTTAGTTCTTTGTGTCCTGCCTCCCTCTTCAGTGGCAGAGGAGCTCCTGAGTCTGGATGAACCCTGCAGATTTCCCACCCCAGCACTGCTGTGGTAAAGGGCTGTGTAATCTTGCTTGTCTGCTGTCCTTGCTTTACAGGTTTTGTATGACTCCCGAAGACTTTGCCCTAGGGTTATCCAGCCATGTGTCCTCTTGCCCATTAAAACTGCTTCTGTAAATAAAAAAAATGGGTGTTTGAGATCTTTGTACACATGACAAGAGGCTGCATTATTTTTTATCACTTTATATTTTTTTCCTTCACTCTACTGCGTTCCAACACATTATCTTTCTCCTCCAGAGTGCAGCCTGACCGACATATAGTTAAGAAGAGCCACTATTTTTACAAATTATTTAAAAAAAAAAAGACCCAGAAACTGAAATTTCCTTGGCTACTCTTTCTCTTTCCCTCTCTGATATCATTGGTATTTCTCTCTCATTCACTGGTAACAGAAGTCAACGTATATTTCACCTCTTATTTCACTGTTGAATTTCACATGGGGCAGTAGAACAGGAGTGCAGAGAGGGTAATCTGGTTTTCTTGAGGAAATCTTGTTTTTCCAAGACACGAAATAAAAAGCCGCATCTTAAGTGGGAATTTATTTTGAATGCTGGATGAGTGTGGAAGCAAGGTCTGCCTCAGAGCTCAAGGTCCACGATCAGTAGCTTCTGCTATTTACTTCTTGCTTCAAGTGGACAGCTCTGCATCAAACAGCGGGGCTGTGAAAAGGCTAACACACCCACTTAACAACACAGCATCAAGCAACCATTTCCAAACAGAATTTATTCCCAGATTGTGATTTAGCTCCCAATTAATTCAAATGATTCCTCTCTTTGAAGTTTTTTTTTTTTTCTTTAGCTGACATCTGCAGATTCTTAGAACAAACGTAACAGGATGTAGGTCTTTGAAACATTTTAATAGGAATTCTGGATTTTGCTTTCTGTATGTATGGCGAGTGGGCAAATACTTATCTATATAAATTCATGTAATTTCATTGGCTAATCTACATCAGATGACAACTTGTTCTATTTTAAGTACCAGAAAGCAAATATAAGATGATTTTAATTTTGAAATGTATTTGAAAAAAGTAATTGATAGAATAATTGGAAGGAAGAGTATTGAATCCAGACATATAGCTACGGGCAAAATAGTTACCATGCCATCATACTGCAGGTCACACCTTTGAAAATTCAAAAAAGTTTACAATGTCTTCAATCCCAAGCAGAGAGAAAGCAAGGAAGAAAACAGCAGCTAGCATTTTACTGCTGGATTAGGATAGGGGGGTATGACTTTGGCAGGATAGTGTGCATTCATGATTTATTGCTTGATGAAAGAATGTTTTGTTGAGATATTGTTGGAAATACTATGAATGTTACGCTTGCACAACAGAACAAAGAAACCCACCCTGTCCTGTGCTCTTATCCAGCAGATTATTCTTCCCCGATAGTTCTGAAGGATGTATAATAAGCTGTTAAAAAGCACTATATTGATTCAGATGCTTATTGTAATCAACTGGTTCATTAGTCATAAGAAACTTAGTTACTCAATATGACATATCCTTGGTGAGATTTAATTTTCCTGATGCTTCTAATTTTTTTTTTTTAAACTTTATTTTTCAGGTGATACCTCCTTTATCTTGTCTTAGCATATTTACCTTTTATTCATTTCTTGCCTGCTCCATTCTGGCCCTGACCAGCTGCCAGCCTGCTGTTGGGCTGTCTTCTCAAAGCTGTGGTTTTGAAGCTCTTTTTGAGAAGGGTCTCTGTCTCTCACTTGGCACAGAAATGTTCTGGGCACTGGCTATTAACCCAAGGGTGAGGAATAGCACCACCTCTAGCTGGGGTTTGGTGACATCCATTAACCTGTGCCCAAACGCATGACTTGAGTGGCTAAGCACAAGAAGTATTTTAACCCTCTGAAGGAGAAGCTGCGGTTAAATGATGTTCTTGCTGCATCCAAAACAAATGAAGAGGAGAGCAAGTGCTCCTCCTTCTCCTTCCCACATGTCACTGCTCTGCCAGGGATGGCTGAGGGGCCGGCCTCAGCTGTCCACCCTGCTGCACACACCAGGGACTTAGGGTAGCTTTTAGGCTTCGTAACACAGTGACTGAACCACAATCTCCTTTTGGATACAGCACCAAGACTTATTCTACGAGTATTTGGGGTGTTGCCCCCTTAATGTCCTTATTTAACACAGAATTTACACTGGAAATTAAGGAGAAGCAGGATCCACTCTGTGAAGGCAGCCCATGTACCGTGCTACCATGTGCTGTACTCTGCCCTTTATTGCCACAGAGGTTTCTGGTTTACCTGTTTGAATATAAAACACAGAAATTCACAGAAGCTGGCTCAGGGATCTGGGTCATATTCATTTGTGTTCTGAGCAGCAGTTTTGCTCTCCTCAGTGTGGGTGCATCACGTTGTGTGTCCTCGCAACAGAGTCTGAAGGCACCCACAGCTCTGAGGTACATGTGCAGTCTCTCCTGGCATTCAAACCGTTCCTGTAAAGTACCATCAGAATGGACTGTGTTTGCCACCTTAACATCAGCATCCCCTTATCTTTTCCCAACCGCGAGTAAGCTCACAAAGCTTTTGAACAGTATTTACTGAACATTGAGTCTGCACCTGCACATTAGGTACATCTGCATATCAGATGCAAATTCCTCATAAATAATTAGGAGTCAAAGCCATCCATATGTTGTCTGACAGACAATTTTCTCCTAATTTAGAATAACATTTTCGGTTGGAGATGAGATATGATATTTCAAACATACACTATCACTTGCCATTTCAAGTGTTTGGGAGGAAGATTCTAAAGTTGGAAAAAAAACATACTGTGTATTTTCAGAAGGAGAGAAGAGAGAGATTATAAGGGAGCTCATGAAATAAATATCACTGGGAAGATTCAGAAAAGAATTGGTAATCTATTTTTCAGTAATTACCTATAAAATAATAAGTTGATTAACATTAGCCAAGGTGGGATTGTCAAGAAAACTCCGCATTAAACTGAATTTTCTTCTTGGACTCGTAACTGACCTCATGGATAGTGATGCAGCAGTAGATGGGCTATGTGTCTGCATCAGCAACATGCATTACATAGTTAGCATGAAGTTCTCATCAGTAAGCTAAAGAGACGTGCAGGTAGGTCATGAGTGAGTTGGCAAGCAATTGCCTCTGAAGCCATTCTCCAAACCAAAATACCAGTTGTGTGCCATCAAACCAGGAGGATGTTTCAAATAGGTTCCTTGAAGAGTTCTAATCTCAGCTACATTCTGTTAAATAGGTTAATGATCAAATTGGATAAGGAAATAAAATGTCATAAAATTGGCAAATGACTACAAGAATCAAGGAGATAGTTAAAAGCATTTTGAAGAACACAATAGGAACTAAACAGAGTCTTGAGAAATCAGAGAGATGGCGTAAAATCAGTAGGGTAAAATTCAACAAAGACAAGTGCAAAGAACTACCCAGAGGAAGCAGAACTCAAATCCTCAAATAAAAAAAGAGAATGGATAACTAGGAAGCAATACATTTTGAAAGGTTATGAGGATTACATAGCATTACATACTCAAGTACTGGTCAATACTGTGGTGAAGGTGAAAAAAGCAGGCAGACCTCAATGTGGGGTGCATTAAAAGACAATTTTACATAGCAGGAGGCCTTGTCTGATGGTTCCAAGAGAATATCCAGTGGGTTTGAACTTCTCAGTATAAGTGAACACTAATTGACACGTAAGCTCTTACCACTTCTTCCATGAGCTTCTAGGAAAGAACTTTTGTACTCAGCATTTTGGCTATTTCATATTTCTTAGGTTGGTTGGTTGGTTTGCTTATTTCCTCTGAAATATTTAGGTGATTTTAATTAATTTGTGAGAGGAAACAGGAGAACTAACGAAGCCTGGTTTCAGAAGGATTTGTCTTCACTAGCACTCCCACCCTCTGTTGCAATAAACCCGGCACCTCTCCCAGCCCCCATGTACTCTTTGCATCATATATTAAACTCTTGTGGCACTGTGCCTGCCACCAGCAGTGCCACCAGCTCCCCCTTGGCTGTTTATTTTAAACAAATCTTATTTTTCCTGTAATTCTGAATACCATAAGCAATGATTTTAATATTTTTTTTTCTGTTTTGTAGGAGAAATACAACACATCATTCTCAAAGTTTTAGCACTTTCTCCTAGTGAGTATACTGTGCATATTGCCTAATTAGCTCAGGACAAAAATTAGTAAATAATTGAGTCTTTAATCACATTTTATGGCGACAACAGTCTTTCCTTCACTCCAATCAGTTTTAATGATGCAATACTTCTGATGCTTCCAGCCTTTCGAATAGTTCAGATGAACCAAGATGTTTTTGTACAGGCCATATTTGCAGAATGTAGGTTACTCTTACTCTAGTCTGTTAAAAACTGCAAGTATTTTGCACTGCTCCTTTTTCTAGACTGTAATTAGACTCAGGGTGAGCTCATGCAACACCTAAATGCAGACTTCTAGCCGGATGGGTAACACAATCATCCCAGACCCTTCATGTACAGGTACTTTGCAGACAGCACTTGTGATAGTTGTAACAACTCACAAACATGCAGGACGGTGATCAGATGCCTCCTGATTCCTCGCTGGTGGGAGGCTTGAAGCAGCACCGGAGGTGGAAGCAGACAGAACATCATTCAGTCCCAGTGACCTCCTGTCTCAGGGACTCCCAGTCCATTTTCACATTGTACTGGTCACAGCTGAACAGATTTTTGACACAGTCAATGGGTTACAAATGACAGACCAACTTCATCTGTGCATTTTAATATTAAAATAAAAAATCGGTGATCTGAGATTCTTCTGTCTTTTCTAATCCTTAGTAACATCACATAAACAAAGTATTTTGTCGATTTCTTTAATCTAAGAGGATACTGTCTTTCTGTATTGCCAGTGCCCTGGATCTGGGCAATGAATGGCAGGCTTTGGGTCCCACAGCATAGTTTTTACAAAGCCATAAGGAGATGCCCCATTTGCATCAGTTTAAAAGTTGTCTGTGTCATTTTGGACCTGGCTGCACACAACAGCTGTTCGGAAGCAGGACTGAACAGACTGCAGGATAAAGAAAGGCTCTTTAAATTCTCTGCGATGCGGCTATACCGGACTGAACAACCGACCCAACACCTGTAACGAAGAAGTTTTCCAGACAACCTGTCATCCTCTCCCTCCAACTCAGCAGTGCGGGGAGCATAAACACAGAGCGAACCGAGAGACACGAAAAAGAACCTTCTGTCCTAGACATAAGGGACAGACTTCCAGCAGCCGGAGCTGTGCCCTAACCCGTTGGGGTCTTCTCTCCTGGTGAACCTTTGGGTTAAGAACAAGAGCTTCTGGGAGTGTTAGTGGAGGACAATGGGGTGCCGGAGTGGGGAGTGCTACTGGAGAAGGGTATTTGGAAGGACTATGAGGAGATCAGGAAATAGAAGGAACTTACTGTTGCAAGAATATTACAGGCATATTTGATTATCCTGAGAATGTGTGAAGGTGGCCAATGAGCAGGCCGAGTGCAAATTCAAGGTATTCATAGTTGGGCTACAGCAGGGGAAGTGAATTCCCACCAGGGAACTGGTCTCTCCTGTAGAGTAGTCCGTGGTATTTGGTAAAGAGGATCAGCACAAGCGCATCGCTAAAAAAAAAAGCTTGTTTATTTATGCTGCCGTTGATGTCTCCCCATGTAACTGATCCCATGTTAGCTTAGCTCAGTCCTGACAGCTGCTCCCATCAAAAGCCCTGGTTCTCACTTATCCACAGCAAATTATGTTTCTTCAGGTATTTGTTCAGTGCAGACCTGGAGGCGCAGAGTCTCTGTGCCATGCTAAACTGTAAATACCAGCTTCCGAGTTGCTCAGTATATGTGGTTTCTAGATAATCTCACAGGCTATTCACTTGAGGGAAAGTTCAGTACAAGAGATTTATTCTTAAGTAGTCAATATCCTCTTCAACTGCATGCAATGAGAAAAAAAAAAAAAAAAGTATTTATAACTTTCTCTCTTATCCACAGGTGAAATTATAATGATTAAAGGTGACCATAGGCAAAGATAAAGTGCATTACATCACTAGAATACTTGGACTGCAAATGTAATTTCACACTTAGCTATATCAGAATGACTGTTCCTTTAAGCATAGTTTCAAATAATTCTAAAATAAGAGTATGCTTTAAGGAGCAAATATATCTTGTCAGTGCTTTTAAAATTATATATTGTGCATGACTGAAATCTGCTTCTTATAGGATGTGCATGCACATGTGTGTGTGGGAGAAAGAAAAAAACGATCCTCTTTTTACTACTCTTTTCATCTGCACTTTTGAATTCCAAAAGGGAGTTTTATATTAAACCAGAAGGGAATGAATTGTAATTAGGAGATCTTGTTGTGAACCACCTCCTCTAAAATCTACCCTTTTCTAACTTCCTCCTGTCACAAACCTTAATCCAATGGTAAGATACTGAACAGGTGAGTACTTCTCCCAGAGAAAATCCGCAGTTAAACATGTTTAAATGCTTTGCTGAACTAGATGCTGATTACTGATCATAATGGCCCAACAACTGATGGCTTACCTGAAAAATCCTAAATAGACCTTCAGTGCATCTGAGTGTTCCCAAAGGTGGTTTCGGCAGAGCAGGAGGAAAGCCGGGTGGCTGGCCTGTGCTGCTTCAGCTCCACGCCAGTCCTCAGCAGGTCAGTGCTGGAAGCTGTGGGGATTAAGGGCTTAGTTGTGAAGATGGCAGCAGGAACCAGCATTGTGGCGTTAGAAGGCAGGTGGCGGATAAAACACCAAGGAGAAAAAAAACAGAAGGAAAGATTAGTGACAGAAACATAGCCAACTATCCACCGCAGCTGGAAGGAACTCAGCTCCCCTCAGGGAGCTGATTCTGGGTGCTGTGCCTGGGTCAGCCTGTGGCACCTCTGAGATGGGGACACCCAGGGAGCCTGGCAGCGCTCATGGGCCATGCAGGTCTTGTCTGAGGGCCCCACGGCCCCAGAAGATGAAATTGCTCCTTCCCACCCAAACGCTGCGCTCTGCCAAACGCCTCCCTCTGGGGGTGTCCTGGGCTGAGAGGCCCAGGAATAACTTTTCTTCTGATGCTGGGAAAAATTGCACTTTTGGAGGACTCTAGTGCCTGAATTTATGAAAATATTGACTTTATGGCCAGCCAGGCTCTGTGAGATTCAAGGTCCCAGTGTTTTTGAGCCTTGCCAGGTGCAGGGACGAGGAGGAGCAAGGCCTGGGTGTTTGACC
>VXBW01004067.1:674779-721647 GCA_013400375.1 Thinocorus orbignyianus | reverse complement strand
CCCTCTCCAGCTCTCCTGGAGCTCCCTTCAGATACTGAAAAAGCTGCTATCAGGTCTCCCCAGAGCCTTCTCCAGGCTGAACAGCCCCAGCTCCTGTCCTCACAGCAGACGTGCTCCAGCCCTCTGAGCATCTTGGTGGCCCTCCGCTGGACCTGTTCCAACAGTTCCATGTCCTTTCTCTGTTGAGGACTCCAGAGCTGGACACAGTACTCCAGGTGGGGTCTCACAAGCGCAGAGCAAACGCAGAGTACACTACACGACAATGAATTCTTAGGGGTTTTCTCAAACCACAACAGGGGGGCAGCGCGGCTGGACCCAGCCGCCCGAAGAAGCCGGGGATCCGGCCTGTGCCCCCCGCCCCGCTGCGGGCAAAAGCGGCTCCTCAGGGCGGCCCTGACAGCCGGCGGCCCACGCTCTGCGATGTCGGGAGCGCCGGGTTCCCCCGCTGCCCTCACGGAGGGTTTGGGGGAGGCGGCGGGACTTCAAGCCCCCGGCGCCCGCCTCCTCCCCTCAGCCCCAACGCCCCCGCAGCGGCTCCATGCCCGGCCGGCAGGTGTCGCTGCTCCCCGCCCTGCATCCCCGGGCGAGCCCTTCGCACCGGCCCGGGCGCGGAGGAGCCCCCCGCAGGGGCCGGTTTTCCGCCGCCACCCTCGCCCTTCGGCCGGGCAGAGCGCGGAGCTGCTGTCGGTGTGGCCGCCCCGCCCCGGGCCGAGCCGACCCGGCAGCAGGTGAAGCGCGGTGCCTCGACGCCTCAGCGCCGCCTCCCTCCTGCCCCGTGAGTGGCTGCCGGCTGACTGACAGGCGAGGCGGCCACACAGGGCGGCAGCTGCCTGGCGTACACCTATAAGGACCGGCGGGGAAGGGGGTGCCGGGCGGTGCAGGGTCGCCTGGTNGCGCCGGCGGTGGGGCTGCGCGGCGCTCCGCGCTGGGGGAGGCGCGGGCGGTGCCGCCGCCACAGGTGACCTGCGGGCCGGGGGCCGTTCTCCGTCCCGCTGCCGCTCCTGCCCCTGCGCGCAGCCCGCCTTCAGCCGCTCCGCTGTACCGGCGCGACCGGGAGCGCCGGGGGACATGGCTTTGCTCCGGCTTCTTCTCCTTCTTTTCCTCTCCCAGCGGGGGCTGGGGGCCGCCGCCGGCCAAGGGCAGGCGGTGCGCGTCCGGGAGCGGGCGCTGGGAGGGCAGCACCCCATCTACAACCACATCAAGAGCCGGGAGCCTCCGCCGGCCCCGCGGAGCCGCTCCGTCTCCACGGAGCGCACCATCTTGGCGCAGCGGCTGGCCGAGGAGGTGCCCCAGGACGTGGCCTCGTTCCTCTACACGGGCGACTCCCGGGAGCTGCGGCGCGCCAACTGCTCCGGGCGGTACGAGCTGGCCAGCCTGGCCGGCAAGTCGCGCTTCACCTCCCACCCTTCCCTGCACGGAGCCCTGGACACCCTCACCCACGCCACCAACTTCCTCAACATGATCCTCCAGAGCAATAAGTCGCGGGAGCAGAACTTGCAGGAGGACCTGGAGTGGTACCGCGCCTTGATCAGGAGCCTGCTGGAGGGGGACCCCAACATCTCCAGGGCAGCTATCACTTTCAGCACGGAGCCTTTCTCCACCCCCCAGGTTTTTCTGCAGGCCAGTAGGCATGAGAGCCAGGTTCTCCTGCAGGACCTGTCCTCCTCAGCTCACCGCCTGGCCAACACCTCTGTGGAAACCGAGTGGTTCCACAGCTTGAAGCGCAAGTTGAGGCCTCATGTGCACAGGAAGGTCTTAAACACGGGCCCTAAAACTTTGGAGAACAGCTGGAAGAGGCGGGAGAGCTTCACTGCTGATAAGAACCACATCAGGTGGTCCTCGCCTTACCTGGAGTGTGAGAATGGGAATTACAAACCCGGCTGGCTGGTGACTCTCTCAGCGGCTTTCTATGGGCTGAGGCCAAACCTCCACCCCGAGTTCAGGTAGGAGGAGTGTTCCTCTGCTTGCTTTCTGTCCAGAGGGGTGTGGGATGGGATTTTGGTTCTGCCCCCGTCCTGGGAAAGGGCATGCGGTGTCTTCTGGAGTGACCTGGTCCACCCTTGCCAGATGGGCTGCTCGGTCACACTGCTGAGCAATCTCAGGCCTTCCTGTTGAGCTCTGCCTTCATGTGCCTCAGGGAGCGGTTGCTCAGTAGAAGAATCACTTTCATCTCCATCTGTAAGACAAGGTTTGCTTTCCCTGCTCCCGCTGGGATAGGTGTGCATGTGGGTTTTGTTCCTAGTGTGCTTCTGGTGGGGAGAGGAGAGCAGCAGTTGGCAGCTGTAGTTCTTTTTCTGACTGCAAGAAGATGTTTACCTGAGGTGTTATTTCTTACTGTGCTGCGTAATTAAACCTAGCTTGACCCAGCTATGAATTTTAAACAGCTGGAAAGCAACACTGTTATGCTGGTAAACTGTGATTTCTGGTCTCCAGGGCATATCCACTGTGGGATGCTCCAGCCTGGTCAGTACGCTTTTAGGTAATTAAGTGCTTGTGACTGGAGTTCTGTCAAAGTCTACATGGCTACCACCTGAACTGGCAGTAGTAAAGCTTTCCTTGGGACACCACCTGGGTACATAGCTGTGTATCTGATACCTGGCATACATAAAAAGAATTATCTTTTATATTCCTGTTACCCTCAGGGCTGTAACTAGCAGAGAGGAGGATATAAAAAGGCCTGTTCTCATATCTTCATATTTTTGACAGCAAAGAGGGTTTTCTTTAAAAGCATGAGCGCACAACCTGTGGTGTGTAAGATGCCAGATCTTCCCACTGGCAGTGATTCTGTGGTGGGGCTCATGGGTGACTATAACTTAGTAAATACCAGCAGCCCAGAAGCTGCTGACGTTTGTCAGGCAGTGAGAGAGGAGCACAGCATATGTTTTCTACTGCAAATCAGTGATAGGTAAAGATAGACAAGAACACAGCAGACACTGAAGAGACTTTTGCCACTCCTAGGTGGTGAGGCAGTAGTGTCTGCAAACACTGGCTTTCTTGAATTAGTCTGAAACCCAGAGTGATCGAACAGTTATGAATGCAATTATGCATCCTCAGGGGGGAAAAAAAACACAACAAAAAACTGTTGAATGGAGAGTGGCTGCTTATTTCTCTATTGAATTGCTTTTTGCCCCCAAATTTTGCCACTTATAGGGCTGGCCAGGGTTAAGGTAAAAGGAGGTCATCTGCTGCCTCTTTGTTGCTGAATTCCTCTGGAGACTGAAACCCAAGAGTGGCTCTCCTGCGGAGCTCTTCTGGACCCTAGCAGAAGCACCAGAAAAGTTCAGAAATGCAGTGTTTCACACTTGATGAATTTTAAGATACAGATGAAAGCTAGTGTAAGCTGATATTCTGTTGTTGGTGATAGAGATTCATGTAACCCAAAGAACTGCCAGGCTGGAGGTGGCAGCCACTAATTAGCTATCTGAGAATTTAGGTCTTGATACAAAGTTTAACTGAAAGAAGCTTCAGTCTTGGCTTCAGTGAAGAAGTAAAAACCACGTCTTCTAAGCAGAAGAGTGTAAAGCTTCAATCTCAGCTCTGTGCCAAGATCCTATGATGCCAGGAAGCATCTCTGTACTGTAGGTTTCTGCCGTGCAGAATACACCAAATGCATTTTGGAGTAACCCTGGCCAACCAAGGAAGGCAACCAGTAGAGGTCCTCCTGCATGCAGTGCAAAAGAATGCCTTCACTTCCTCATCTTCACAGCCTCTGTTTACCATGTGGGAGTCAACTTCAGTTGAAGAAACAGAATAACCTGTTTTTACTCTGATACTTCAAAGGACATTCACTGGGTACCTCTAAGCTTGGAGAGCCTCTTCTAATTTAGAAGATGTTGTGATGGGGTATGCTGTGTAAGTTCAACGTGTTGTGTTATTGTTGTACTGAACAGTTAAGACAAAACTAGAACTTCTTGGATCAACATCAGAGGTTAGTTGGTAAGCATTTCTAAGAAAATAGGTGGTAAGTTTTCGGTAACAATATAAGGAAGCAGATGCAAGAAGTACATATATATACGTATATTCTGGCAAGGCTGAGAGAGAGTTCCTGTGTTTCTAGTCTGAGGTATCTTACATGAAAGGTGTACTTCTAAGAAAAACTTATTATTTGGGATGCTGAAAAAGTAACTCTGCAGCTACCTAGGAAATACTGTAAACAAAGTACACTTCTCTAAAGACTTGTGGGATGTCTTAATATTTGCACAGTATTTTCTATACTGGATAGTTATACAATCTCATTGTGAGTTAAAAGAAGAAATGATTTAAGGTATAAGCATGTAATATAAAAATGTAAAATCTAATGTGGCTATTAGAAGAGTAGTATTAATTACTATAAAGCGCCTCTTGAAATAAGCTTTATTTCCCCATACCATCTGTCTTTGAGTGACGCAATGGTTTAACTTTAAATTTTTGTTTAAGGCCCATGTGGTAAAAGAGCAGTATGTATTAACTTCCTTTTTTGGGAAAGCTACCTTGGTTCTCCCAACAAAGTATCTTGGAACCATCTGTTAGGGACATGTTAATGGATCAGTTTACATGCTCCTTCCACTTAATAGTCATGAGGTCATTGATGGTAATTTAGTGCATGCTCCTTCAATATTCTTCTACCATTTTATGTACTTTCTTTATGTACTTTCTTGTACTTTCTTCTCTGCTGACATTAGGTTTATGGCATGGGAAGTTAGGGTAAGAGACATTTGGGAACACGTTATCTCCGTGGAAGAGACTCCTTTCAGGTTACAGAAGGAGAAGCCAACGCTCTTGTTTCTTGGTGTCTCTTCTGTTGCAGTAACAGATGGGTATGTCATGTGGTGTCACAATGGGAAGAATTTAACGAAGGCAATACTAATAATTGCTACTAGTTTTGTTCAATACATGCTACCACTGCAGGACTATTGTCAATGATGTTCTGAAAGTGCAACAAAATAAAAAGCTTTGTTCTTCATGCTGTGGAGGGTTATAGTGCCTTCTGCCAGAGGAAGTGTGACAAGCGAGGGACTCTTCCAAACAGCTTGCTGTCTATCTTTAGTTCTTCCCCTTTCCTTCTCAAGAGAAGACTGCCCAACTGTCTACAGAGAATGCCAAGGAGCGTGAGAGAATATGGTTGTTCAGACTGTCTTGCTAAGGCTAGCACTGTAGGCCAGTACTGAGATGGTGTGGAGAAACCAAAGGCAACTTGATTGTGCTGATGAATGTACCAGAAGCTGTCCAGGCCCAGTGGCACCATGTTAGCTGTGGCACTGCCTGTCCACAGCTTCCCTGCAGGGCTTTGCTGGTGTTTTATTGTCTGTGTTCACTGACCTTTAGTCTGCCCAAAATGCAGGGAGAGAACAGTCCCGCCTGCTTACAAAATCCAGTGTACGCTGTCATTTGGAAACAAGGATCCACAGATACTAGAAGCAGTCACTTGGTGGTATTAACTGTTTCCTTCTCTCCTTTCTTAAAAAGTCTAAGATGATGTGGTTTGCAGCTGGAATTCACAGTCTAGTGTGCCAAATTGTCCTGCAACTCTGGTGGTGCAGAGGGTAGAGCATGATAGTGTTTGTCAGTGATCTTCTGTGACCTTCCTCTGCTGCTTCCTGTTACGTGATGAGAATGAACTATATTCCATGGCACATAGTGATCCAGCTAGTCTCTCAGAACCCTGCTGTGAAAGTGGAAGGGTTGGAGAAGCAGTACATCTTGCGTATATTTCCTACTTGAAAAGTACTTGCTTGGCCCCTGGAAAGGAAATAAGTTTTCATTGCTTCAGCAGCCTAGGAGGCTAGTGGGGAGGATCACTTCTTGGTCTGGAAGATGTGTGAGTAGTCAGCTACTATGAGTGCACAGGTCTTCTGAAAAAAAAAAAATTAAAAATCCTCTCGGGTCACTGAATCAATCTCCTGCTGTCACAAGCCCACTTAATGTCATCAGCTCACCAGTCTCCATCTTAAAGTGGGTTTCCCTCTTGACTCTTCAATCCACTGGCATGCCAGGTTTACTGATTGGCTAGCTGCTTCTGATTTCTGAACTAGATTTATTCACAGTCAGTTCTTATCTATTTATTACTCTTTCAGAGCTGTGTTTTATCTGAAATGGCACTCTTTGTTGATGTTTACTGCTGTGACATATTTATGGGCAGCAGTCCCTTCTCCACCTTTGTTTACTAGACTGCACAAACCAGCTTTCTCTAGTTTCCTGTTATAAGCTCTCTGTTGCCATGGTCCCTCTTCTCGGGTCTTATTCCAGTATTTCTTGAGTGTGGTTAGTCAGATTCATGTGCAATGTTTCAGCCTTGTGTAATGACATCAATTATCCCCAAGCTCTGATGAATGAATTGCTGCTTTTGTAGTTCAAAATGTTCTCTTGCATGCTGTTCTCATTTTCTTTAATGGTGTATTGTAATATGTCAACATTTTGGGAACTGGTCATTGCTCTTGCACTACTTTTCATCTAGGAGGTCAGAATATCTTTAGGATGCAGGGACACTTTTTCCTTCCCATGATGTTCTAGCAAGGCCAGGTAGTTTTTCACCAAATTCAGAGTAGGATTTGCAACCTATTTTAAGGACTACTGGGAGAATGCAATGGAACAATGACTGTTTTGGCAGAAAGGTACACAATCAGCAAACTGAGCAAATTTTTAATTTTTTTTTTCCTGAACAGTGATGTGTTCTGAAGCATTTGCAGCTAACTTCATTCTGAAGTTTGGCTGAATTGAATGTTGCCTTTTAATTTTTTTGTTTTGTTTCCCTGACACTTGCTACTCCTCTCAGTTATTGAGAAGGTACAAAGATTAATCTTTACTTTACAGTTAAATTTGGCTGTTTCTTCCCTAATGACCGTATAAAAGGCAGCAGTGATTTCCTGTGTGCTATCAGCAATGGCTTGGACCACTCTGTGTTAGGCCATAATGAGGCTCTTAGTTAAGGAAACGTTATTGAAGGCAAATTAAACCATAGAGGTAGAAGTATGTATGACAAATAAGAAATTTCTTAGGGGCTATAAGTAATTTCATCTTCTGCTGAGTATTTCACAGCTATTAAATTGTTTGGTAAAATAACCATAAATGTAGACATAAAAATTTGTAAAAAATTACTCTTTTATTTTAAATGTTTTGATTTTTTTTTTCCTTTAGCCCCCCCTTTTTAGTTTCTGTACTAATCTCTCTTTAGTCTTGGTACTGAACTAATTAAAAACAATTTATTTCAATCATTTAAGGAGGCTTTCTAATTTTTTTGTGACATAATATGTTAGTTGTATAATCCTGAAAATATTTTAAGTGGTGAGCTTGACATTTTTGCTATAACACGCCCTGGCCCATTTAACATGATTGAAGGTGTGGGTGGATTTAGAACAGGTTTTAAAAAATGAAAAGGAATAATTTATTCCCTGGAACTTCTGAAAGTCTTAAATTTATATTCCTGAAAAGAGGTGAGAACAAAGAAACATCATCCTGTGACTTATTGTCTGCTTATAGAAACCTCCAGTATGTTTTAAGTAATCTCTAGACAATCATGTTTCTGCCTTTTTCGTATGAGGTCATGGATAAGGATAGAAAACTGGATGGTGATGAAACAAGAGGAACAATAAATAGGGATTTCTTTTTTAGAAACATGATTCAGCTTTCTTCACTATTGGAGAAACAGAAGTGGGTCTTTGAAGAAAGAAGTTAAATATGGCCAGGAAAGGACTGAAACACATAGTGCATTTATGTACACACTTATGTAGCATGTGGCAAGTTGCAATAAAAGGAACTAGCTTTTGGGGTCAAGCTGCTCTTTCCACTCCTCTGATGTCTGGCCTCCACCTGCCTGGGGCAGCACAGCAGGTTATCAAAGTGCTTTTGAAGGGGATAGACATGTGACAGTCTTTACTGTCTGATACTCAGCTCCAGGACTGCCACCTCCTATTCTGTCTATTTATGAACCTGGACTGAGAGAAATGTTCTTAAAGGTAAGAACAAAAGCATTGCTGTGTGAGGTCAGATGAAAGGCATACCTCTCCATAAGCAGCTTCTTGGAGGTAATTGGGGAAAAATATAAGAGCAGTGCAAGTGCTGAGTTGTCCTATCTTGGTTATATTCCAATTACAAGTAATAAGCAATGAAAAAATTAAGTGTCTCTTTCAGACTTCATCTGAATTAGTGTTGATTGTAAGTATGGATTAAACTGACCTACATGATTCTAATCCACTTTTTAAGCAATTTTTGTCTTCTGCAATGTAGTTTGGCTTTGGATTCCATAATATAATTATGAACTGGTCAGAGGGGGGAAAAAAAATCTTTTCTGTTTATGAATTTGCTCCATGAATCTAAATTCATTGGGAGATCCCAGATTCTTGTGATTAAAAAAAATCACTTTGGAAAGTGTTCGTTCATCTTCTCTGTGTCAGTCAAATTTAGTTGTGGTTTCTACTGATTATTTTTATCACCTGCATACTTCATTACAGATCACCTGCTTGCTGTTATTTGTGCATGTGTGTGTTTTGCGAAGGAGGGATGGTTGTGATGCCCAGCTTGTTAACCTCCCTGTGTCTGAAAGCTGACTTCTGTCACATTGGTTGTCTCAGGAGTGGCTCATAGGTTGGAGCCTTTCTGGCTCTAAAGTGTATGGTGATGAAAATAATTGGTTTTCTACAAAGACTGGCTCTACTTTGAGCATTTTTTTTATATCTTGGTGGTCTGTTAGGCTTACAGATTCCACTTCAGTCTTCCTTTGCCTGAGGTCTTTGAAAAGCTTTTAATTAGAGGAGCCTATGCTTTTAACGTGATTCTTCTAAAAATGTCTTTTGGTCTTGTCTTATGTTCTTGTAGTTTTGTATGTTCCTTGCCCAGGTTTATGCCTCTCCATTTTCCTTTTTATGTTCATGTTTTCTTCCACTTACTTTTCAGTTTTAAAATTCCCTTATTACCTTTAGATCTTCAGTCTCAGAAGGCTGGGCATAGTTAAGCTGAAGCCGTCTCTCCCATGTAGGATCCTGCTAATTCAAAAGCTATTTTTTGTTCCTTATATCCTTTTCATTTCTTATATCACTTTCTGTAATGTTCCTTGAGACGTACTCTTTCCCCTGTCTCTCTGACCCCATTTAAAAAAAGTGCTGGTTTCTTACTAAATAGCTTGAATTTGGCTCCAAGACCCTTTTGCATAGGGAAAATCTAATGTAAGCAGTACCCCACCATCACTGACACATTGAGTTTACATACTAGGTGATGTTTGTGACAGAGTTAAGATGCCAGCAGCAACCTGAACATCCTCAAGCAAAAAAAAAAAAAATAAAATCACTGCCCCTCAAAGTATCTGGGAAGCTCTTTGACTAAACTGCAGGGAAATCCCCAGAGAGGCAGCACTGCGTACCATAAATCTGAAGGCAGATTTAAATCTGAAATAATTCTTCAGACAACAGAGGACTCAGCTTTAAGTATTCTGCCCTTGTAGTAGTGTTCCTAATGGCCTAGAGGGATTTCCTTTGCAGGTGAATCCCAATTCGTGTGCCCACACTGCTTTACCTTACTCTTCAGTTAAGTTTATTTTTAGTGGAAGCTGGATCTCCTGTGAAAATGGGTGCTGAAAAGCAGTAGTTGTGCTATGGCTGAGGAATTGGGTAAGTCTGTGTCTGTCCTATTAGTAAAAATATCAGTGGTAACTCTGTGATTAGATCAAAGTCATGTTGTGTGTAACGGCCTAGTAGACTTCTGTGAATCTGGCTGGATATGAAGAGGTGATAGTTTTAAGGATGTCTAAGTGATGCAGAATCCTAAATGTTAACTTTCAA
Source organism: Thinocorus orbignyianus (assembly GCA_013400375.1). NCBI lineage: Eukaryota > Metazoa > Chordata > Aves > Ciconiiformes > Thinocoridae > Thinocorus > Thinocorus orbignyianus. Next base: position 711,898 of record VXBW01004067.1, on the reverse strand, counting down.
AAGCAACTTGAACCTGCTGATTCCCAGTAAGACTTATGGCTTAAAGTCACTTGTGAATTTGGTGTCATGCATTTTTTTGGACGCTGATGGTACATTGACGGAGCCTTAGGGGCCAGGTAGTATCCACTGTTTGAAAATGAATATTCTTGAAAGTGTCAACCTCGAAAATAAGAGTGGTTAGTAAAAGCATCTGCCCTAAAAACGTTGGCTGTACTAATTGCAGTATGTATTTATTCTGAAGTGAGGGCATTTGCAGATTTGGGATAGCAATGGAGAATTTTTTTTCCTTATCCTCCTCGCTTTATGGCGAGGAAGACCTATGAAAGCATGTATGGGAGAATGAATCAAAAACGTAGTCAGACATTTAGATTTGGGGGATGCTGCCTGTGTCAGCATGTGATAACCATGCGTTATACTTTAATTATGGCCACTTGCAATGCTTACAGGTACGAAAATAACTGTACAAACTTAGAAGATAAACTTTGAGTGCTTGTTTGGCTGAGCTGTGTTGACCCGTCCACCAACAAGCTTTCTATAAAGGGCAAAGATGTTGTTTGTTGCCATTTAAATGCTGGCAGGCCATTATTCTGTGCTTAAACTGGCTTTTTTTTTTAATGGTGTAACAGGACAGGCAAAAGTTCTTTTGTAGCTATAGGCTTTACAACATGTTGTTACAATGAAATATTATAACTGCTGAAACTATCAAGATAGCTAGTTGGTTGGGAAAATAAGCTTAAATCAATTTCTGGCACAGATTTCAAGGCCAATAGCATGCCAACAAACAGTGGTACTGGAAATTAAGACAGGCGTGAAAGCTTCTTAAATCAAACCTCTGACCTGACAAAATCCTTCATGACATCATTCTTCAATGATTATCTGTTCTGTGCAATTAAACTAATTCTTTTGTAATTACATGTTAAACATGAATGTGCAATCCTTAAATATCTCCTTTTCTGTTAAGGACTGTAAAATTGTTGCGGAAAACAAATGTGTATTGTTATAAGGAGGTTAACAAAATATACTCACTTGCCAGATGGTCCACAATTACCAGTAATATTGTTATTAACTTATCACCATGGCCTGGGTTCAGCCAGGCAGCGTTGTCGGTGTGGAAGAATGTTTTATGTTGACGAGCAGAGCCTACTGTTACACTGTTGATGTGTCTCGATCGTTTCTATCAAGATAGCAGAGCTGCAATTATTCCCAGTTAGTTCAGTAAATATAACACTTACAGGTAGTTGGCCTGTATATATTCTAGGAGGTTGTGTTCTTCCATATGTTCCATTTTCCGAATGCCGAATCAAAAAAAATTGAGAATGTGGGTGGTTGGAGAGGCTGTGCCAGCTACTGTATTAATCACAGATGAATTTCAGAAACATATCGTGTGCGTATCAGTGTACTCCATGTGTAATAATGGTGCAGTACAAGTCTGAGATAGTGCTTTCAAATGGCAAAGCATCCCAAATAAGTGAAATAAAAGCCTTCTACCATCATAATGATTTCTGTAAATGTCACATACATGCCTAAAGAGGCTTTTCTTTTGAAAGCAGCACATCCTCAAGCAGTTGCAGACCCTGTTACTACCTCAGAACTGTGATGTTTCCATAAAACATGAACATGTATTGCAGATGCCTAGTGAAAAAAATAATAATATGCATTATGGGGGGAAAAATGGAAAGCCTATGGTAGATTGTAACTGTCAGGAGAGATTGCTTTTGTATGTCTGCTTCTGGACTGAACTGTTACTCCTTTCTGTGGATTTTTCACCCCAGAAATTCATAAAGCTCTGAGAAAAGGAAATAGGGTAACAACTTAATCATATCAGAAGTTCAGGTTGTGGCACAGAAGAGTATAGGCAGAAAGGTTTGTATTGGGTTCATGAAGACTGGGCTTTGTGAAAGGCAAATGTTCTTTTAAGAAAACTTTTAACGCAACTGAAGCAAAGGGGAAACACGTTCAATTTCAAATGGAAGAATTTTTTAGTGTTTGTGGAAGAAGTATTGTAAAAATGTTTTGAAATCAGGTAATTTTGAGGCCTATATGATGTAATACGTAAAATGTAAGTGCCCAAAAGGCAGAAGCAGTTTCTGGTAACCTAGGAAGAATAGGGAGATGCAGTCTGTACGTGACTGTGACCATGAACGTTAGTATCTTGTATCACAACTAGTGTGGCCAGTAGGACTAGGGAAGTGATCGTCCTTCTGTGCTTGGCACTACTGAGGCTGCACCTCAACTACTGTGTTCAGTTTTTGGGCCCTTCCCTACAAGAAAGGCATTGAGGTGCTGCAGTGTGCCCAGAGAAGGGCAATGAAGTTGGTGAGGGGCCTAGAGCACAAGTCTTATGAGAAGGGCTAAGGGGTTGTTTCGCCAGGAGAAAAGGAGGCTGAGGAGAAACTTATGGGCCCTCTACAACTACCTGAAAGGAGGCTGTAGTGAAGTGGATATTGGTCTCCCTTCCCATGTAAGAAGTGATAGGACAAGAGGAAACCACCTCAAGTTGCACCATGGGAGATCTAGATTGGATACTAGGAAAAATTTCTTCACTGAAAGGGTTGTCATGCATTGGAACAGGTTGCCAAGGCAATAGGTTGAGCAACCATCCCTGAAGGTATTTAAGAGACATGTAGGTGTGGCACTTACTGGTTTAGTGGTTGATTTAGCAGTATTAGGTTTACAGTTGGACTTGATCTTTAAGGTCTTTTCCAACCTAAATGATTCTGTGTTCCTATGATTCTATGTATAGGTGGGCATAGGGAAACCAAAGCCCCCTGTGGGGCTGAATCTGGTGGGGGACATGAAGGGCAAAAAGAACTAAGTACACTGGCATACAAAACTGGGACAAGATCAAATGTGGGTCAGCTACTGAATGGAGCAGTGGACTTTGTGACAGAGGACATGGAAAAGGCCAAGGTACTTGATATCTTCCAAGAATTACCAGCTGATCAGCCTCAACTCAGTCCCTGAGAATGAGATGGAGCAAATCTTCCTGAAAACCACTTCTGAAACACGTGAAAAAGAGTATCATTTGGAGTCACCAGCTTAGGTTTATGAAGGGAAAACAGTGTTTAACCAGTCTTTTAGTCTTCTGTGTGCTGATGACTGGAAGTCCATCTGGAGGCCAGTCACTATTAGTGTACTAGGGGTGGTTACTGGAACTCCTTCTGTTTAACATTTTCATTCAGTGGTCTGGATGTGAGGGTAAGGTGTGCTCCTGGCAAGTTTGCAGATGATAAAAATTGGGAGTGTTTGAGAGACCAGATGGTTGTGTTGCTATTCAGGGACACTAAAACAGGCTGGAGAAGTGGGCAAAGAACCTTGTGAAGTTCCACAAAAGGAAACGCCAAGTGCTGCACCTGTGGAGGAATAACTCCATGCACCAGTACAGGCTTGTGATGCCACACAACAAACTCTTAAGGTATTTCTCCTGTCCTAGTAGTGATTTGTTTACCCTTAATTTGCAATCTGTACTCTCCTTTTTGTGGAAGCATTTGCAGAAAGAAAGGGGAATTTCCTCTTCTACGTGTTAAAAACAAAATGTGTGCAAGGGAAAAGCTTTCCCTGTAAAGGAAATAAAGACCTACATCCCTAAGGTGATTCAGAGTCTCCCATGTGAATCTGTTGCAGTCCTAATAAGGATGAATCATCACTGTTTTACCTACTACATAAACTGATTTCTATAAAGTAATCAGAATGATGCTAATGCCTGAGCAACCCTTGTCAAGGTGCCTTGTGTATAACATGAACCAGGAGAGCGAGGCGTAGGGTTGGTCCTGGTCCTGCTGCCTGCTTTTTGCCTGTGTGCAGCCACAGTAAGATTGTTCATGTGCAGAACAGGTCCTGTTCCCAGCCTGTGTGCTAATTTTTATGCACAGAAAAGTCCAGAAAGTATTAGAAACCTACCTGGGGGATTGCACATAGCCGGATGAGGAGTTAGTTACCTCTACTCCTATGAATATCTGAGACGGATCCCTCGCTATTAGATTTAGATAAGCTTGTAATCCACTGCCATCAACCTCTTATAAAGAGTTAGTCTGTACAGTATGGCAGTTTTTCCCTTGAGGTCATTGGTCACCTGGAACATGGAAAAAACAGTTCACTGGTGTGGAAGTGAAGTTTTAGTGGTCTCTGAAGAAGCTGTTGTTTGAAACAAGAGTGGAAAGGCACAGAACTGTAAACTTGAAGTACGTATGAATATTTTAGAACTGTGGCGTGTGCTCTTTCAAATTGAACTTGCTAGAACCAGCACTGAAGTATTTCAGGTAATTTCTAACAGTGTCCAGGATCAGATTACTTAGATTCAAGGCAGGAGGCAGAGGGGGATGAAGTGTTCATGTAGTGTCTAACTTCCTGCTGGCTGTCCTACATAATTTCCTAATGCATTCTTCTTTGGTTCACTTAAGTGATGTGCTTGTGTTTCTCCAGTGACTATACAGCATATCTGAAGATGAATGTCCAAATTTAGCTGGTTTGGCTGTACTGGAGCCCGATATGAGGGAGCAGTGTTGTCTTGGTTTTGATCAAGCTTGCACTCTTATACCTGCTCTGATTTTGTTCATATGTCGTCCCTCAAATAGCTCTGTAGCTCTATTATTATTACTTATTAGCATTCTTATACTGAGCTTTAATTAAAAGAGGTAACATACTTTGAGATGAGTAAAGTGTTCTTGAGAATAGAGGTTGTGCTGTGTCTTTGGTTGGTAGTCCACAGCCTGAAAGGAAGGATGATGATGTTTGTAGTCTTGGAAGTTCAGACTGTGGAAATCAAAACTTTTGTCTAAAGCGGCTGAAAAGGTTGACTTAGGAGGAGTACCCTGGATTTAAGAAAACAGTACAGAGCATTCATCTGTTACGGCTGAGTCTGTGTAACAATCCAACTATCAGAAGTTGCATAGTGACATTTTTTGCTAAGTCCAGACAGAAGCAAAATATGCTCTCGCAAGATGATGCTATAAATGTTTTACTTCCAAAGTAATTCTGGAGGTTATTTTAAAGAGAATAAGGAAATTTTTGAAGGCTTTTTACAAGATATACAGCTATAGTCTTAAAGTTGTTGGGGGGTTTTGTGGTTTTATTTGTTTGTTTGTTTTGTTTGTTTTTGTGTGTGTGTGTGTTTTTTCTTTTCTCCTGGTGATTTCCAAGTTGTTTATAAAATAGAGCATTGGCTTTCAAGTTGGGTTGTTAGCTTTTCATTCAAACCCTCTGAGGGAAACTGTTGATGAAAACTTGAGTGTTCTCGGTTTGGACAGTCCTTGAGGACCTGTGTGTGTAGGAAAGGTTTTTTATCTTTTGGTTTCAGAGACATCAGTTGCTCTCTACTCCTGGCTCATGCTGCCTTTCTGGTGTTGTATCAGGTATTATACAAGCACTAGATAGCAGAGATGGGGAAAGATGGGTTTGAGTGCCTGCTGGAGGAGGACACTGAGCTGTGGAGGAGTGGCCTGAGGTTGCTGGAGATCAGATTTTGTCTGGGGAGAACATGAAAAAATGTTTTTGCCCAGTTGTTTTGGCAAATATCGTTCCTTGGAACAAAGGGGAAGGTACCTGGAGTTGAGGCGCAGCGCCTGGTACCGTACTTGGGGAGCTTGATGGCCTTGGAAAAAGTAGTGCGGGTCATCAATTGTATTTATTTCAGTTCTTTGCTGCATTGTAAAATGTGAAGAGTATTAAATTGTTTGAGTGTGTAACTTATTCTTACCTGTCGCCTTACACTTTGTCAGCGCATTTGATTTACTGTGCTCTTGTCATAATACATCTCAGTAAGGTCTAACATAAGAATGTGTCTCTGCAGTCGTGGCTTCGTGAACACAAAACTCCGTTTTCAGACATTTCGTCGAATTCCATATTTAGAGGATAGATGTAGTTCTGCTTTGTGGGCTACGGCATCATAAAGAAGTTCAACCTATTTCTGTAGTTGCTGTGTTCAAGGCTGTTTTTCTCTATTTTCAGAGGTGTTGTCAAAGTCGACATCAATCTGCAGAAGGTGGACATTGACCAGTGTTCGAGTGAGGGCTGGTTCTCGGGGACGCACAGGTGTCATCTCAACAATTCTGAGGTATGTCTGTCCCTAAGGGACTGAGCTACACTCTGAAAACAGGTCTTTTCACAATGAATAATTTTCTGTAGTATAAAGTCTATTTTACAGACTTTAAATGTGGTTTCCAGGCTGAAAAAAATCTTTTTGCACAAGGTGTTACGGTGTGAGTGAATTTCGGGAGTGCCTGCTTTTCTGGAGTATTAACATTAAATAAAACAAAGAGAAGTTATTGTGCAGAAATAACAGCCATAGGGGGAAAAGAATATTACCAGTGAAATAATTTATGAAGTTCTGCTTGGAAGTCAAACTATTTTACACTCAAAACGAAAATAAGTTTCTAATTACAGTGTCACTTTTGACTGGACAGTCTTGCAAATACAGTAAAAATAGCTCAAACACTTATAATAGTTATTCAGGAAAACATGGTTTCTTGGGAGGGTGATAGAGAATAACAGGCAGAATTGGGTACTGTAAATCTTTCCTGATAGAAATGCTAACATTTTGACAGAGCTGACTAAATGTTTCTGTTCAGCTCCTTCCTGCTTCCCCTTTCTTTTGAAGGTCTGTGTCTGGCTCTGTCTGGCAGCATATTGTAGATTGTTCAGCCTGTCCAGTCATGTGTTCAATAAAACTTTAGAAAAATATATATGTTCAATGATTTTCCTTTTTATTATGGCATATCATGTTGTTCTTGAAGGCACCCATATGCTTTTTGTGAGGGTAGGCACTTCATGTGCTTCTGTGCTTTCAGAAAGACAGTTAAAACGTAGGGAAAGTTGACAGTTGTCTACCAGAAGTCAGGAATCATTTGCCTAATTTGTTATAAAATGCTGATTTATCAAAGCCAAATCTAAATTTAGGAAAAGATTTGATTTTGATGAATTCATCTACAAAAATTTTTGAGCAAGAAAAGTTCAGAATTTTTGTAAAAATCCTATTTTTTATTTTTTGCTTTTTTTTTTCTTAAAAGGAACTGAAAACTCAAATAGTGTTTGATAAAGACTAATTTTAAATGATATATTTCTGCAAATGAAAAAAAATACAACCTTTTTGTTTTCTGTCAAGTACTTTTCAACTTCTGAATTCAAGGGAACGCTTTTTTAATATCTCATGTTTCTTCCTAAATGAAAATACTGTTTCCTGTGAGATCTGGTAATCTTGATCTTTAATGTATGCCAGTTATCCTAAACGTGATCATATGTTATGGCAAGTGCTCCTCCTTTTCCTAATGTCTTATGAGCAAAATTGTCAGCAGAGGGGTGGGATTGTAAGTTGCATCTCTTCCTGCAACCAAAAAGAAAAGGGGAGGGGGTGGGGGAGCCCCGATGAGAAGACTGAGAAAAAAAAAAAGCAAAAGCAAAATGGAGAACATGAAAAAAGAGCAATGGTAGGCTTTAACACACCTTTGGTCTGGTTCAAAGCCCACTGTTTGTTGTGATGGGCTCTGAATCACACTCTAGATTCTGTTTTCCTATATATTAAGAACCCGAGTCAAACCAAACTGGATGTAATTCCACAGTTACACTTCTCTTCCAAATCTAAGTCCTTAAGAGTGTCCTGAAGAGAATGATGCAAAAAGCTACTCTCTGGAAGAGTTTGTTGGAGAAGGGGGAGAAATAAAAGAATTCTTTTTCACTCCACTTTTTTTTTTTCAAGGAAGTAAAAAGTAGTCTTTATTTTTCTGTAGAATTCACTCTGATTATGAAAAGGGGTTTTCTTCATGAATATGATAGTAAAATCTGCTTTTCCGTTTTATAAATATTGCACACGAGGCAGGTGGACTATCATTTAGTAAATTAAGTGTAGAATGAAATGCTGCATGAAAGGCAACCTTAAGGGCTACAGAAAGTTTGCTATGACTTGCAAAAAAATATTTTAATTCCTCAGTCTTTCATGTCTCAGTGGGCAAGCTGGAAAAATCACACCTCTATAATTTGTTCTCTTACTGTGTATGAGAAGCTGAAGCTGTTGTGGACCACCGATGCAAGGTCTCCTCCAGCTTTAAGCCAGGACTAGGTTCTTAGCCTTCTGGGCTTCACGTTGCTGCTGGTAGTGGTGGGCGTTTCCTGTCTGCTGAAGGAAACCATAACGTTTCTTTTACTTAAAATGTGTGTTACAGAGCAAGTTCCTCATGTTGGGGCTCTGGGGTGTGGTGTTGTAAAGCTGACTGTGCTCAAGGAAGTTCCTTTGCAGAGCTTGATTTACCAAACTGAAGTGCACTGTTACTACTTTTTTTTTAATTTATTCTGCATAGTGTAACCTTGTTCCTGAGAGCTAACGAGGCCTGCTCTGCATAGTTTAGAATAATCTTTTTTTTTTTTCAATACAGCACTTCTGCTATTGCTGAATCCAACCTGATGAATCAGTATAAACCAGAGCTGCTTTGTGCAGTTTTGACAATAATAAGCACTACATTTGCTGATGTTAGGAAGGATGTTTTTCATGCTGCACAGTTGCACGTTTTTGTTTTGCTAAGCCTGTAGTCCATAAGTGAGTTGCTGTGATGCAAAAAGGAATTAAAATATACATTCCAGGGCAGAAATTCTTTAATGAGTGATGCTGTGTATGTGAGAGTTGCTCATGTTCACACCTTAAGATGTTACTAGGATGGGTAAGGAGATGAATGCCTCTTCATGGATGGCTTTTCAACCTATATGTAGAGCAAAAACCTGCTGGCTGGCTGCTCTTCTTTCTCTATGGCATTTATTAAAGTGTTAAATCAACAAGGCTCTCGTGGCTAAGAGAAGAATATATAGATCCCCAAAATGAAACTTGCAAGCAGGAAGTGCCTTTCCTTATTGCAGCTGAAGAGGATGAGAGTCCTTGGTTAATAACAGTGATCCTGGGGATGGGGAGTTGCTGGAAACAATCTATAGATAAGATTTTTTTTCTCCTTTTACCCTATGGTCAACACGTCAGGAGAGTTCAGCCTTATGGGGACTTGTGTTCCTTCTTTAGAAGCAGATGCCATATGCTGCTCTTTACACTTTGTTTCATTGGAAACTACCCAGTGGAATACGAGTAAATTACATAGTTGTGTGACAATGCTTTCCACACAGTTTGCCTTATAAATGCTAATGAAATTATATTCCCCATCCCCTCTTTTATCTTCTGGGAGGCAGGGACAGAAGTACCTGCTGATGCTGGAATGCTCTGCCCCAGGTTACAAAGTCTGTCTCCGGTAGAATGAGGAAGATAATGGAAATCTTTGAATTTCCAGTTCTGTGTAAGTTAGACCCTCCTTCCTCTCCTTTGTTTTGCTAGGTGACTTGAGTGTTCAGTGCAGCCCGGTCTTTCCACCGACCCTTTGGTAAGCCTTTGCCATAGCAAATTCCTAATTTGACTCTGAAAGTCTGTTTACTGCATAGCACATACTATGTAGCTGGGCTGATCAGTGCCATTAAATCTAAGGCATAAAGCTCATTTTTTTTCAGGAGATACAACTCCACTTTTCGCTAATACTATGAAAATATAGTAAATGACAGAGAAGGGGAAGAGGGTGACTTAAGGAATGGACAAGATGAGAAAAACTCCCCAACTTACTGCTTGCTAAAATATTTGTCTTATATTTCAGTTAATTTTATAGTGGCTAAAATCTGCTAGACACATTGCAGGCAAATTTTCTTCCTTTCTGTGCTGTCTCAAAGTGTTTATCTTCAAAATAAACATCAATTGAAAGGAGAGAGATGGAGGTTCATTACAGTGAATGTAAACGTATGGTAAACCAGTGGTCTGTATGTGCTAGAAAGAAAAAAGGAAGGAATGGATTGGACCAGACTTTTACCAGAAAGAAGAAAAAAAAAAAGATTGTTGTTGAAAGTAGTCTATTACTTCCACGTGTCCTGCCACAGAGTTACTAGGAGATGATGCTAACTGTGACATTGGGATTTGACTTTGGAAGGTTATCAAGAATAACCTGATTATATGATGGAATAGTTGCAGTGGTAGTCCTTGCTTGAAAGAAAAATAGAGTGTTGTTAGGGAATTTAAGAATATTATGACTCAAATACTCAAAATGCTTAGACATACTATTCCTCCTTTAGCTGCCATTTTTCCTTGGATTTGGGCGTTCCTCAGGAGAACTGGTGACTTTTAAATATCTNCTCAGCGTGTATAGCCATATTTTCCTGATTTGTTCTGGTTTGTGCACAGGACCCATATATGCCTGATTTCATAGCAGCATAGATAAACTGGGAGAACAAGAGTGCCCTCCTTCAACCTCAGGATGACTGGAAACTACCCAGTCTAAACAAGAAGTTAGGTGAGGCTGTACACAGGATAGCCAAGCAGTAGCAGTGGCTGAAGTGTTTTTCAGTTGTGATTTATTCTTTTTATCTTTTTTTTTTCTTTTCTTCACTTGTATCAGCCAAAAAGAGGCCAAGTGTTCTTTTCTTGGCCTGGGGAAGGAATAGTCAACTCATGGTGAAGCACAGAGATCTACATTCGCCTTTCTGGCCTCTACTTTGACACCCAGATAGGGAACAGATTCCCTGAAACAATAAACGGGCAAGAGAAGTGTGTTCTGTAGGGCTGTAACAAATGAAGCACGTAATATCTGCAGGGTTAGAAAGAATTGAAAGGAATTAGGTAGAGATTAAAATCATGCATATAATTATGAAATTAACAAACATTTTAAAAAAAAATAGTTACCCAATACCAAATCCAAAGCAATTTAATTGTACAAGCAAGGCTGGTTATGGGGGTAAGAAAATGTGCGTTTTTACCTTGTTTGAAACCTTTGAATATTACTTCTAATATATTAGATCCCTTCCTCAGACATGCTGACAGGAGGTGCTGGCACTTTTCGTAACGATTTTAGAGTCCTTGTTGAGACACCAACTATAAGATCAAGGCTGAGGAGCATCTGAAGAAATCAGCTGGCGTAGCCTGTTGAGCTTGACCGAACGCTTCCAACCAGCAGCATCAGTTGTGAAAAACGGCAGCGGACTCCACGCTGTTCCCCCATCCTTAATGAGCCTGCCAACAGCTTGCAGTGTGAGGCAGGCTCAGCTGACATCCCTTTGGGTTTCAACAGTATTCCACAAATGACAGCGTGCAAAAATATCCAGAGGGAATGAGAGAGGCAGAGTAAACAAAAAGGCTGCATTGCTGTCTGTGTACAGTGCGTGTACAGCTCTGTTTGTAGAAAGATGCACAGGCCTACTGTGTGTGTTTATTCTGCACAAACACAAAACCAGTTGAGAAAGGAAAACAAATGAGCAGTACAGCCAAAATCTGTTTTCTATTTAGCAAAGCTTTTGGCACCATGATATTTTATTATATGGTATGTAGTGTTACAGACAACCAATCAAAAAAAGGGGAGGTGGGGGCTGATTAAAAATAAAATTGTAATGGGGACTTGAGTTGGGAGAGAGGGAAAAAATAGTGCTTCCCAGATTTTTCAGGCTGATTCTGTCTAGTGCCCTTATCAAATTGCAAAAGGCTATTAAGGCACATACTCTGGGAGGAGAAGCATGGCAAGGGATTAGCATCCAAAGTCGTAACCCAGTCAGTCCTATCCAGTTTCATCGGTTTTGCTTATTACCTGCATGTATTTTCAGTCATGTTTGTAAGGAAAAATGCATTCAGAATGAAAACAATTTGAAAAAAAAAAAATGCTGTTTGGTGGTGGTTGTAAACCCTGTTCACTCAGATTCAGAATATAGTTATCTTCTAATCTGGAAATAATCATGGTGTTCGGACCTATGGATTACATTCAAGAAAGGGCAAGAGAAGTACCCAGACCAGGGTACAGAGAGCATATGTCAGCATGTATTTTCTCTTAGAAGAAAACAAGATCTTTAGTGGTGGAACATAAGTACTAAATGCTGTATCAAATCCTAGGCTAAAGGGGCTATCTAAGATGGAAAGGGGAGTAGCTGGGTTCAGTACACAGATAAAGAAAACCTAGCCAGCGCTTCTTGGGTCCAGAATCAGACAGGCCTGTCTGTTCTCTCAGACTGATGGCTGCTCACAACTCGGGGTATTTGAAGAGCATGCAGTAGACACAAAGAATATTTCAGATGCTGTTTTAAAAATAACTTTGCATCATCTGCATTCATGGGAAAACTCCCTTTATGCCAGTATACCAGATCTAATCTGGCACTCCCCCAGACATGATTACATAAAATGAGGTGAAGGTTTGTCAGAGGTTTCAGAGATAAACAAGGTGCTATGAAAACCAACTTTCAGTTTAAGGAAAAGCCAGGTTGCTTAGCTACAGCATCTTTGCTGTTTTAGAACACAGTTTAAATGACTCTTTTGCAGGAGCTAATTTTGGTTATCAATGTTCTCTTCTAAAGAAGAAACCTTTGCAAAAATTCCGTTCATCCTAGTTAGCGATGTTAACTTGAGTATTTAGATTCATCTGGGTCAGTTCTATTTGCTGCTGTTTTCCTTCTCCTAGAGTTAAAAATTGAAAAGTAGATGATTGGTTCAATGATGCTGTCTGACAAAATGAAAATAACAGGGAGGTATTTGGTTTGTCTTGCAGTTGACAGGCAGTGAGAGTGCTGTATCAGTTACCAGTTCCTTCAGATCTATTGCTGCAGCTTTTGGATCCTTCTCTGCTGGACAGAGCATCCAATTAAGAAATGCCAATTAGTGTTTGTGGCCCTCCCCACTGTGTTTGGGAGGGGAAGAGGTGAGGCCCAGAAGTTCAGTTAGCTGGGGGAACATGGGAAAAATATACTTGGTGGGAGAAAAGGGAAAATCGCAGAAAGGGTTGCAGGCTCAGGGAAGAGCTCTTATCTTGAGAAACTGAGAAACTAACTGTGGCTGGGGCAAGCGACAGAAGATCAGAGTCTGTTTGGAGCCACAGAAAACCTTGCAGTAAGGAGCCTGGGGACTATAGCCAGGCTGGGCTCTTCTCCTTTGGCCGGCTGGCTGTGAGTTGCCTTTCCCAGATATGAAGTGGCAGTAGCTGTATTAGATCTAGGCATAAAGAGAACACGGCTTCATTCAGGGCCCTCATTTATTATCACTATGTTCAGAGGACTGTACAGCATTCAAAAATGTCACTAGTAGCATTAAGCACAATTAGATATATGCAGTTAGATAAATAGACAGCATTTTGGTGTCAAAAGCGTCTGGTCTATCCTGTGTGAGATTCTACTCCGTTTTTGTTCTCTAAAGATACAAACACTGTTATAAAGAGCAGTCCTTGGTGTTTTTTTCCACCCTGTTATTTCTTGCCTTGATTAGGTCTCAGATAATTCTGGATTGCAAATGTGGTTATGTTCATAGTTACCCATTCAGATGTTCTGTGGCTGTATGATTTCATAGCAATAGTATTACATGAGAAATCTAGTGTTTCAGTCTGGAGCGTGCAGACAGTTCTCGCTAATACGATTTTAATCCTTGTTTGATCCTGAAGAACAGAGGCAATAATCTGTGATCTCCACAAAGATGACTGGAGCTTCTGACCTGTTGTGCTGGCTCTGAGAGACCCTGTTGTGCTTTGTTCTATGACCAGCTTTTTTGAGTCTCGTGGCATCGTAGATCTTGGAGGGAGAATGAAAGCATATAGGATATGTTCTTCCTTCTTGCAACAAAGGCTAATCAGCTCACCGTTCAGTGCATGATTCTCCCTTTATCATCTTCTGAGGTACTATTGATCTCCTTGTTCAATTTAACTGTCAGTACAAGCAACAGACTCTTAGTAAGTATAGCTCTATGGATGTGGTCCAAATTGTTGAGGCCAGACTGGTTTCTGGCAGGCAGGCATTCATTCTGAGTTCTGGAGCACCTCTGCACAGGTTAAAAAAAGTTTTTAGTTTCTGCTTCCTCCTTTGGAAAGGAAAACCTTTATATTTTCTGAAATAATTACTTACCTCACTAGCAACGTTTCACTTCATTTTTTGGAATGACTGCAAACATCACAGTGATCATGTTTTACCTTTCAAGAAGCAGCTTTGTATTGATAGCCACCAAAATAGTGATGTGTTTTTAATGTTTTCTTTCGTTGGCAATTTGTTTGAGTGGAGGTGAAATCTGCCTCTGTCTCATGCCTGGTACAATGGGACCCTGGGGTAGTTTTGATGCTTTGGATGTTGCCAGTAATTTTTTTCACCTTTTGATACAGCATCATAATTGGGACAATCAGACCCTTTTACCTTCTCCCCCCAGAAAATCCCACACCACGCCTTGAGGGTCAAGTTTTTTTCAAAAAGGCAATCAACTGTGTCAATTTGTGTTCTTGAATCTGCAGTCTTATTTTAAATGGGAATCTGTGGCTTAGCCTAGCCTTAGTTTTAGGTTGTATTCCTGGTTTTGGGAGGTATGCAGGTGTAAATGAAACTATCTGTGTGCAACTCTTGCCTTAAATCTATTTTTGCTTTTCTTCTCTTCAGATTGACTATCTGGTGAAATGCTTTGGACAAGTTTCAGCTTTTCTTTCTAACTGTATTTTTGATTGCTTTCTATTCTCTTACTATTATATTTGTTTTCTCACCAGTTTATGTGGTGCCTCTAGTAAATATGCTAGAACATCTTGGGTTGAATGGAGTTTTGAAACTGCTAGCATTGAGCAAACTGCTGCTCCCTCCCTTGGACCTGTGTCTTCTTTGTCTATGTCCAATCCCTTCTGCTGTCTGATAGCCAGGCCACTGAGGAGGGTGGGGGAGTGAAGGTATAATTATGCATTTGTTTGTTGTTTATTTTGCCCTGATGACCATGAGCAAGAATGCATTGTAGGCTGGTGATATTTGCACTGTTAACCAGGAAAGTCATATCCAAATATGGTCCAACTTCTTCTCTCTCTGGCTTTCAAGTGCAGACCAGACACTTTTCTGGAAGACCCTTATTAGCCGTTCCCATGCTGTTGGTATCTGGGCAGAGGTGTTTTGCCTGAAGTGGTGTGGTCTGTGTTAAATAGTTTGATCAGATTACATTATCTAATTCTCCCTGTTGGCTTCAAATGTAGTTAATAAAGTCACAGAAGTGCTGAATCATTCCATCATACGTACCTTTGGTCCTGTTACTTTTTCATGTATTTGAAGTATAGTAATTGTCTCCTCCCCTTTTCTCAACTAAGTTGGTGGAGAGTCTTTGAAACCCAGACAATTACACCACAGTCTGACAATTTTATTTGGTCTAACCTCATTAGAGAGCTTTCTTCTTCAGAGCTAGTTCCCTTTTTGCTTCAGGCACTTGCATTTGTGAAGTTTTTGCCATTAACAGCATAATGCCCCTGAAAAAAACACAAACCCAAACTCCTTTAAAACTTTAAAATGTTACTACTCTGTAATGAGGATTTAATGTGGTTGCTGTAAAGCTCCTGGTTGGTGAACTGTGGGGCAGAGGCTGGTGCATTCCAGGGCCTGCGCAGGACGAGTGACTGTAGGTGGGTACCACAAAGGTCTCTGCTCTCCTCTGAGAGGTGAAAGTGCAGAAGTGGCAGCATCTGGGTCACAGAATCAGCAGCTTGTCTCTATTCTGAATCAGTTCTGCTCTTATGAAAACTTTTCTTAGCGCAGCCAAACAAAAATAGAGTAGTAGTAGAAGAAACTTTTCTTCTTTGTGCATCCTCCTCAGACTTGTTAACTTGGTGAGCAGTTAGAAGCCTAATTACTATTAAACTTATCTCTGTAATGAAAATCAAGGAAAGACATCCAGTGGGTCTCTGACGATTTTCTTTGTGCCTTCTTAAATATCCCCACTACATTTCAGTTATGGGATCAGTTGTGTATGTTTGCTACATCACATCTTTTTGAGAGAAATGAGGCGTTGCTCTGGGGTGCTGTAGCAGCCTGAGAGCCTCCTGGCGAGAACCACTGGACTGGTCCCATCTCTCTCTTTCTTTCTCCCTGAAAATAGTCTGTAAGAAGGAAAACAACAAGTAGGTTTTTGGATACTTGCCTGAGACTGCCAGTTTGGCTTTTGAAGAGGAAAAACTACAGATGTGATCTGAGTTAATCTTGTTCAGGATAGATACAGGAAGTGTGGAGCCTTGTAATAAGTCTTAGACAATCTTTATGCAGAAGAAAACAGTTTTTTAAAGAAACAACACAGCTTTTTAAAGCAACTTGCGAAGTTTGCACATTTACCTCAAAACACTGTGGCCAGATATCTGTAAGGAAAAACTCCAGGTTCAGCTTGGTGGACATTAGACTTCAACATTGTCTTTTTCTCTTTTTCTTCCTACTTGTATAAAGTTGTTTTTCTCATAAACTATTGGTAATGCTGATCTTATGAGTTGACTCCAGGAATTGTGCTCTGACTGAAAGGTAAATATTACCTATTGAAGAAATGGTGAGCTGTCAGTCTTTCTGAAGATATTTACAATATAGATCCCAAAATGAGTATTTTTTTTTCAGCATTCCTTCAGAATGGTGGTGTTTTTGTCTGTTCCCCTTTTCCACAAAGAATTGCTTTTTCTTGTCTCTGTCCGACTGCAATTAACTGACATTTCAGATCTGTTGGACCTGAATGTTGAAGCAAAATCTTACCTTTTCGGGAAGGACCACTGGTATAGCTTCTTGAGGAGACATGTGGATGAGGATGTCTTCTGTAATGTGATACCACATGCCAGAGCTGCTGTAGTTCTTATGGAGACAGATGTTAAGAAATTTTCCCCCCAAAAGCCGAATTCTACTGGGCGAGTGTGTGATGGGTTCTACATCATGGACATAATGAATTCTGATGTGTTTATTGTCATGTAAGTAAATGTTCCTAAAAGCAAATGTAAATCAGGCTTGCAGAGTTTGCAATCAAGTAGACTGTATTCAAGCACAGGAAAAGGGAAACATACGTCTTAGTGGGAAAGGTCCATGATTTTCCTGTTTTTCTTCTTTCCTTTTTTTAATGTTTTGTAATGAATCAGGTTATCAAAATAACAAAGCTAGTTTTTAGTAATTAACTATACTGGCATGGATTTAGACCTGGCTGGACAGTTCTGGATGGTCGCTTTCCTCATGCTGGACAGGAAGTTAGGGATGTGGATAGGAAACTTGAAAACAAAGTGCTTGCTTGTACTGAAAATACTTATAATGACTAAAGCTAACAATTGTTGAACTACTTTGTCAACCTCTGCCTGTGAAAGTCAGTAAGTTTGATGTTGGCTAAGGACAGTAATTTATAAGTGAGGTTGTGTTTGGCTGCATACAGTCACAATTGAAGTGATTAAAGCATTAGTGCCCAGTTTATCAGTACACCCAAGCAGATTCTCAGAGAGGAGCCCTGTATTGTAAGTGCACCTTGCTATATGCTATTGCTTTGCAAAATACGGCTCAGCAGCTTCTAGGTCACAATGAGAAGATCCTTTCTTAGTTATTTTTCCTCTCCTACAACTTAAAAATCCCAACAATATTCTATTGATAAAATAAAAGCTACTTTTGGTTATGAGAAGTTAGGAGGAAAAGAGATCAGCAGGCTTAGCTTAAAAAAAAAGAAGTGTAATGAAAGATAAATAACAGCAGTCTCTTATTTGAGGATGTAATTATTTGAGAGCATAGTGAGGATATTAACTAAACAAATCAGATGGAGGAAAAAGCCATTTTATTAAATTTCAAATATGTGAACACTGAGAAAAATGCGGTCCTATTGATTTAATTGTTTCCATTAAGGTAAATCAACCATTTTTATTCAGTAGAGCACTATGGAGGAAGCTATTATAATATAAGTTACAACTAACTTATATTTTAGACTCTAAATTTAAGCTTCTTGTGAATATAGTTTTCTGTCAGGCGGGTTTTTAATTGCAAAATCCCTGTTTTTAATATTAATTTTAGATTATCCAAAATGAAAATAATGCCAAAGCTGTTCTATAATAAGATATTTTTTTACCCAGTAGAAGTATAATTCTGCCATTACCGAAGAAATTTTCAGGAAAAAGCAGAGCAAGAAGCTCTTCCAATAGAGATGAGAGTGAGCATCTATAATGCTATTTTGTGCACAGGTGACCTCAGGATTTTCAAGTACCAGTATCTGCCTGCACCCTAAATTCCTGTGTGAGAGCCATGGTAACAGTTTGGGCAGGCCAGGCAGCCCCCTTTAGCTGCTGGACCAAATCTTCAGAGGGATCCTTTACTGGCTTTGAGCACGACTTGAAGGATCACAGCAATTTGGCAGCTGTTAACCTACATTTTGGGATGGAATGAGGAGAAATTTGCTACCGTTGAGGAGTTATGTCTTGTTTTACTCCTTTCTCATTGAAGTTGGGCTGTTGAAGTTCATGCTGTTATTTATAAATCTCGGGGTTCGTGGCTGAAGATGATAGGAGCAAGAGTTAACTGTGTAAGTCTAAAGGAATACAAAAAGGTATTCTTAGTGCATAAACGTGATGTTGTTACTCAGAGTATTAGATAATGTCTTAAGGGCACCTTGAATTGGAAAACGTTGAAAACTGTTTTTTATTTCTGTGCATTGATTTTAACAGTAATCTAAAAAATATACCCTAAAACACCACACCTCAAAAATACCAAAAACCAGAAAAAGAGGTGTAGGAGTGTGTGTTAGTTCCCACAGCAAGCATCATGTTAGTTCCAGAAAGAAAACTCAACCTTCTCAACCTATTGTCGGTAGAAAAATGAATTGCAATTTCAGAGGGAATTCCTCTTACCAAAAAAAATCTGCCTGTATTCAGAAATGCCTTTGTCTTCTTGTGAGATTTCTGCATAAATACTACATTACTTATCTGAAAGTGGAGAAACTTCAGTTGAGAAGGTGAAAATCACTTTCCCTCTGCGGAATGTCCTACCAGACTGTTACCGCAGAAGAGCCACAGAAGAAGTGTCTTTTGGTTTGGAGGTGAATGTCATCCTTTCAGGAGTAGTTTAAAAGATTAAAAAAAACCCCAATAAACCCAAAATGAAGGAAAAATCCCAGACATAACAATCTTCCTGATTGTTTTTCTGGGAAGTGCTTGGCTTTCATCTTTAGCCTTTCAAACAAAAGTAGCACACTTTATTTCTCTTGCAATGGTGGGGGAAATTGAGAATGTTTTTTATCTGCAAGAAAATCAGTGTTCCCCATCCTCCTTTAGCCCTTCACAACCCAAAGAAGACTTCAAGCCCATCAAAGCAAAACACTTTGTTTGGGCACTGGAGTGCAAAAGAGTTTGGAGAGATCTTGGAGCAGGAGCTCCAAGACTTGTAGCTTTAAAACCAATTGTGTATTACTAATTACCCATTGCAATTGTGTAGAAGTCATCATATGGAGACTGTAGGAGTTGGCAGTGCCATGTGTACCTGCACAGGTGTGGCTACTACATTTAAAGTCAACAAACAATAGAAACCTGGTGGAGGCCTTAGAGATGTTCAGCTTTGCTCCTCGTTGGACAGTGCTGCTGTTGACTTCAGTTTAGGACTGAACTTCTCACTGCAGAACTTTGCCCTACAAGTGTTTGAATGTTATCAGATTGCCTTTGAATTCAGAAAGTAACGCTTAATGCTTTTGAAAGCATTTAGAAGTTTCCAAAGCTTTCTAAAGTCCTTATTTGGAGAGAAACTACTGTATTAAAAGTTCTTGAGAATATGGGTTGTTTATGACTAAAAGGACACTAAATCTATTAAAATAATCTCTGAAATACTTTTGTATTTGCACTTCCCCCTTGCAAATTCGCTATTCTTGCAGTCTGAACACAAATGGACGTTTGCCTGCCATATTCTGCATGAGTGCTTGAGCTTCTCTCATTAACTCATTAAAATGCCCAGTGATGATTCCTTCCCAATGCAGGTGGCAAAATCTGCTATGCTATTTTACAAGTGTCGCCACAACAGCTGGAAATTTATTGGTATTCTCTAGCATCCTGTGGCCTTTAGGAGCATGTGAGTTTCTGAGGACTTTCTTGGAAGGTGGGAAAACCATTACTTTTCGCTTTTGCTCTGCCTGAGAAGTCAAAGTAGACCAAATAACTCCATTATGCAAACAAGTAAAGGATACATTATTCATCTCTCTTGCTCCCAGTTCATGAATTTTGTATATCATCTATTTCCTTCCATTTAATGAAGACACTAAAACCCCCTTGCCTACACTAAGTAGCTCTTTTTTTTTTTCTTCTTGTTTTATTTTAACAATATTCTTGCCAGTGCTGGCTTTTAAAGAGCCAGGTCAGGGTCAAGGTGTCCAGTTTACTCAAAGTGAAAAGGCTGGACCTAGTTTTAAAATTGGAAGCTCCAGCAGTGGGCATTATTTTTGAGAACTGTGTTACTGTGACAGTTGGAAACTGAGTTTGCTTTTGTATAACTGTGTGCCTAGATGGGATGAGAAAATGTTTTGATTTGAGAACTAGGTATTTTGAGAAAAAATGCAACTGAAATACTGTGTGGGAGGGAGCATATCTTGCTGCTTGTTGCACATCTCACTTTTACCCTGGCAGGAAGAAATAGAATACTTGAAGATTATTGAAGATTAATACTGACAGGTTAATAAAGGGTTACTTTTTCCTCTTGCTTTTGCACAGGGTTTACTTGGATGTGATTGCATAGACCCCAAGGAACTGCTTCTGAGTTAGGCTGTCAAATCTTCACTGAGCCTTGTGTTTCTGAGCAATTTCAACCTGAGGCATTACTCTAGCAACTGTCATGTGTAAGCTGCTTAGTTCCCCCCCAAAGTCCCAAAACATGACTCAGATTTTTTAAAAGTTATTATTCCTTCTCTTCCTTTCTGTTCTATATTTGTGGCTACTACCTCATTTCTGTATTCATGATTTTTTAGAGAAGTCTTTACTTTAACTTCCATCCATACAAACCCAACTTGAAATCTCAAAATTAATACGTGCTCTTGCTTCTTCATATGAGACAAAAACAGGGTCATGTTTATCTGACTATATTGGTGTATCATATAGATACCAGTGACTGAATTCAGAAATAAGAATGAAATTTGTTTATCCATTTCAAACTAAGTTACTTGGTCTTCAAGCTACTTGAGGAGCACCTTTCTCTGAAGCTCTCTGTGTGTGTTACTGCTAAAATTAGGGGACAAAATTTCCTGGGTTCTTACCCAAGTGCCATCTTCCTTCCTGCACAGGTCTGTAGCAGGACCAAACTAAAGAATAATTTGAACAATTCAATATTGTGTCTAACACCAAGTTTTAAATGCAAATATGTATCTAAACAACTTCCAATTCAGTGTTTTAGTATTTCGGGTTTAAATGTTGTTTTGGCCTTGCTTTTCTCAAGTATTTATATGCACTTTGTCTACAATATTTGTCAACTACTGAGTAGGTAGCAATGTTCCAGAAAGAAAACTCAACCACTAATATGCATGTGTAGTCTCTGAAAAGACTTCCAGGGCTTATCCTGTATGGTTGATTGTACCAAAATGGAATTTTTTATTCAAGAATCATTACTGTAATTAAATTAAAATTTTTTTAGGTTGTGTATTCCCACTGGAAAAGATGAAAAGTAGGTCAAAAAGCATGACTGTAAACACACAAGCTGTTTTTGGAAGCAGAGCTCAGCTCTTGGAGATTTTGAAAGTTCAGTCCTTTTGTGACTGATAGGTGCCGAGCACTTTAAAGGTTTTTTTTTCCCAAGAATGTAATGAAAAATTGATGAGTTGCAGTTCTCAGGAATTTTATGACAATACCTGAATATCTGTCTTGTCTTTAGTGGCTATAGGGTTGTTAGACTTTAATGACCTTATTTTTAAAAAAAACAAACCACCAATGTTAGGAAGAAATGCAGAAGTAACTCTCAAGCCTAACACTGCAAACAACAGTGAGAGAACCAGCAATAAAGGAGCCCAGCAATAAGGTTGGCTGACTGAAGTCTTTTGCCCTCAAGACTCTGACCTTGAATCTGTTCACATGCTGGTTCAAAGTCCTGGATCAAGAAAACATCAGGAGAAGGGACAGAAGGACTTAAACCTCAGCGCCACTGAAATGCCACCTTAATTTTCAGCATAAGCTTAGGTGTATTCCTGATATGAAGCCTGGTTTGAAGTGACTGAAGAAATGAGGTCAGTATAGTGTAAAACTTGTCTTCAATCAGAAAAGAGTACAAGACTACTCTCTTGGCATGTGTGGGCTACCCATCTTTGTAGTGAACTTTTTTACATGCCTACAGGAGGAGGGATTGTTTGATAGGTCTGTCTTGTGTCACTCATCTGCCAAAGGTATTTTCATAGCTAAATAAGGATAAAAGGACAAAAGTTGGTCTGTAAGACAGCTTTCATCAACCTAGCCCAGCTAGCAGCAGCAGCAAAGAAAGATAGGTAACGCAGAGTTTGGGACAGATTGCACCAATTTACACATCTGTATGTTGCCTGGTTAAGTACAGGTAGCAGAGCTGTTTCCTCTTCGTGCCCAAGATGTGATTTCCCAAGTGTTGCATCAATACTTACAGGACATCATAAATTATAAGTAATGCCAAAAAAGTATGAACTACATGAGGAGAACAAAAGCTGAGGAAAATGCCATGACGGGTGGCATAATCTTGCCTGTGGTAATCGCAAGGATGTGTCAGCATTTGTCTAAGTAATTGAACACTAGAAAACTCTGTGGTCTGACAGACACAAAGCAAGCCATTTTTATTTGAAGACTGATAAAGGCATACAGCGAATGCTAAGAGTGCTTATGTATCATCTATTGAGCTTGCTAAAACTCCCCAGGCAAAGAAAACAGCATGTGTTTGGAGTTTGTTTCATGGTGGGGAGGGACAAAAAAAGAGGTCTGGGGAAATCAAACAGATGGGTTGAGGCCTGTGGATCTCATTTATTATCTACTGACAATCTTTTCAGTCTCAGTTCTCTTGCAAAAATGATAATTTCCCTACTGAGTAAAATTCACATTTTTTTAACTTGTCAGCATTGTCACAGTAGTAGAACTGATTATTAGTTTTAATAGACCGCAAATAAACACTAGAATTTTGTTGTTGATGTGGACTGCTGTATAGGTCCCTTAGTAGGAATTGGGAGATGTTTTTATGTCAGTAGAAAAATGAAATGATGCACAAATTGTATCATAGCTCTGTTGTTAGAGGCATCGATGAACATAAATTTAATGAAATATAGGGCCATACCCGTTGCATTGTCTGGGAAAGATGCTCATTACCCTCCTCTACTTCAGTTACACCTCATTTCACAGGCAGCTCTACTAGGTATAGGGAGGTGATGTTAGAAAAAAAAAGAAGTGCTATTTAATGTAAGAGTTGCAGATTCTAGGAATCCTCATTTCTTTGTCGCCCACTATGAAGTATATTTTAGAACATACATTTTACTTAATCAGAAATCATTAAAAGCTATTTTCAAGTGTTTTTTTCTTTTGTCCTTCCACCTTCAGTCTCTGTCTCAGTAGAACGAGGAATGTTTACTGGGTGGTTAACACACTGAGAGCCATCACCCTCTGAATCCACAGCACGTTCTGGTTAAGAATAATTGGCTTGCCATTGAATAAAGATGCATTTTTTATTAAGGCTTCATAAGAGCAAGAAAAATGCATGGTTTTATGCATGTGTTGTTGGCATCTAAAAGAATTTAATTCTTTCTCTTAATGAATAGTGATACTGAATAATTCTTTATTTCTTTGGAGAAATGAATCTCGATATCACCCTGGTCCTAACTAGCCCTACCAATCATGAACGTTAAAAGCAGAGTCATGTTTTTAGCTCAAAAAAGCTAAGGGATTCTGTCATCCATTTTTACAGAAGGAAACAGCCATATTCTATCAGTCTGCTGTTACTTTTATTTCAGATCATTTTTCTCTTGCTTTCAGGGAAGTCTTCATGTTTGTATTCACTGTATTATGATTGTAATAGACTGCAGCTGCTCTTTCACAGTCTTCTACTTTTGCAAAATGCCAAGGTTGTAAGTATTCCAAGGTGAAGCAAACAAAAATCAAAGGCACCAACTGAATTACTGACAGAGTTAAAAATCATGCAGTGACAGCAGGCATAGGGACTGAACAAGAAGCCTTCTAGTTTTATTACTCAAAGAGAATACTCCAGGCTTTCTTTGTTACTTTTTTGTGAAACAATTCTATGCGGTAGTTTCCTGAGAAAAGAAATCAAAAGACCAAGCCCTTGTGCAGCATGGGCTACCTAGTTAACTACTAATTTCTGCATGAAATTTGGTAGACCACAAGGTGATGACTCGGAGAGGGAGATCCCATCTTGTTACATTTCAAATGGTAAATAATGTGCTTGGTAGGATGATAAGTTTTCTGGTGAAAATGAGCCTCTTCCATATTTGGATTTGTCTAGCTTCAGTTTGTTTTTCATCACAAGTGTCATATGAAGATTTAGAGATAATATGTGAATATCAGCTTTGTCATGCCATGTACCTAAAGATCTCCTTTACTATTGATTAACTACTTCTGCTATAGATACCTGGTTGGTTATCAAATAAAATTTGCCTTCTTTGTGAAAATGTATTCCAGTATGAACAACTCAGTCTTTTTTAATCATGAGGAAGTCTTCCTGTAAAGCCCATTTTCTGCTGTTCAGTTCACTTTAATGGATCCTTTTCTGAATTTACTCTAGTGTACCACTGATCCTTCACAAAATGTATACACCAGGAATGGGCATACATCCCAGAATGTGCTTCACCGTTGCTGAATTCAGAGATGATATAATCTCCCTACTTCACTGCTTAATATATTTCTTGGTGTTGTATTCAAAGACTGTGTTCTCTTTTAGTCTTACAGATGACTGGAATGTTTACCTTTGTTCTTTAAACGTGTTTAGATTTCTGAGTGGATTCAAAAGTATGGGGGGGAAAAAAAATTAAGAAAAACTGGTCAGTGTCTCTACCCAGACTGTGAATTGAGTGTAGCCTTTATTGAACTAGGAAGTGATTTTCATAAATTTTGAATGCATTGATATTTTTACTCAGCTTTTTGTTGCTGTAAAGAATTGAGATCTCCGGGGAGACCTGATAGCAGCCTTCCACTATCTGAAGGGAGCCTACAGGAGAGCTGGAGAGGGACTTTGTCAGGAAGTCTAGTGACAGGACAAGGGGTAATGGTTTTAAATTGGAAGAGGGGAGATTTAGATGAGATATTAGGAAGAAGTTCTTTCCTGTGATGGTGGTGAGGCACTGGAACAGGTTGCCCAGGGAAGTTGTTGGTGCCCCATCCCTGGAAGTGTTTAAGGCCAGGCTGGATGGGGCTTGGAGCAACCTGCTCTAGGGAGAGGTGTCCCTGCCCATGGCAGGGGGGTTGGAACTAAATCTTTAAGGTCCCTTCCAACTCCGCGATTCTGTGATTCTGTGAAATGCAGAATACAAGTAGTGTGTAGATATGTAACTGATATGAAAAAGAATTGGAAATTTGAAATGAACTGCATGATCTGTGCATATCTCTGTCTCTTCATTATTTACCTCAGATGCTTTCCTAAGCAGGTTGCTTACTTGAACCAACCATGATTATTTTTTTTGGTGAGCCTGTTGCTGATATGTCTATTACATCTTACAGCAGTTAAAATGTGCCATTGAAAATAGCAGATGGCATAATATTAAGTGCTTTTAATTAATAGCAAACAGCTTTTGAAGGCAATATTCAACAATACGGCATGCCTAGGTATCAGTTTCCCATAAAACTTTTGAAATATATTTATTTCAATTTGAACTGGATCTTGTAATCTTTGGTGCATTACTGAGGATCATTGTGGCAGTGATTAATGTCAGCTGCATTGAAGTGAGTCTTGGATAAATTACCTGAAATCAATGGAGCTGTCCTGATACACTGAAATCAGAAATTTTAAAAATGGTTTTGCCAGCTAGAGGTGGGAGAAATCATTGTCTTTGTGTTATTCTGGCTAAATAATTTCATTTGTTTCTACAACAGGTTTTTAATTACGCATTCCATTTCAACAAAGTTTCTATGAAGGTATTTGATCTTGGCTGAATTTCTTGCAGTGATATATAACTAACCACATGAGATGACAGGCTGTTCCAAATGTTTGTGACTTTAATTGGCAAAAGTAGTTAAACTTATTTCCATTTTAAAGTTATATAACTTCAGTTTCTAATAACTGGAATGAGTCATGCCATTTTGTTGGATAAAGAGGCAACCAGTACTGGAAGTCTGTCTGGCTGGGAAGTATTTATGAAATTACTTGATTATTATTTTATTTTAAAATAAATTAACCTATCACTGTGCATATTTCCCAACCTTTAACTCATTCCTGTAGCTGGTTTTCACTTTTCCCTTTTTTTGTCCGTATCTTTTCTGAAGCATTGTTTCTTTGCGCTTGCCATATTCCCCTCCTGATACGAGGATCAATTCTGCTGTCTTAGCAGTCAAGAGTAATCAGCGATTACTTTTGATCACTAATTTCTAATCCTTCAGAAGTCCATGAAAGTTTCCTTGTTTTGATTTTTAAATTCAGTATTTTCTGAAGATCTGAATGTCAGTTATGTTCTGAGTAACTGCTTTCCCTAATACCGTCCTTCACCTACCTTAGCTCCTTGTTCCTTTTTGTATAAAATTTCAGACAGAGGTACGTTAAATTGCACTTTCTGTGAATCTCCTCAACTAGCTGTGAAATTCCTGCTTTTTCCTATGTAGTCTTAGTAGCACTCATTCTTGATTATGCTTTCCTTTTAAACACTGATTTTCCAAGTTTTGCTTTCTATTTCCTGGGACATCAAGAGGAGTTTCCCGTATGTCAAAAAGGGGGAAAATGTCTCTGCTCTTCTTTTGAAGAAAATGTTTTTTTTTTGTTAACTACTTATGCATTTGATATTAGGTGAAGAAGGTGACTGAATATATTAATTCGAATCGTGTATCTTTGACATACTGAGTTACCTGCCTAAGCCTGGTGTCCTGGTTTCCAGCAGGGACGGGGTTGATTCTCCCCTGCCTCTATCCAGCACAGCTATTCCACCCCACGTGTGCCAGGCCCAGGGGCAGCAGGGAGCCAGCCGGGGAGAGGAGAGGCCACAACCGGAAGTGGACGTGGCGGTGTCACGGCGTAGGCGTATATATGGGTGGGCAGCGCCGGGGGGCATCTCAGCGGTGTCGGTGTTGGTCGGGGCGGTGCGGTGCGGGGTGCGGTCGGTACTGTACTCATGTTTGTCTCCTCCTTCTGTGTTACTGTTTCCCTGCAGTCCCTGTTGCTCTGGTGAACAGTTTTTATTTCAACCCACGAGTCTGCCTTTTCTTTCTCATCCTCTCCATGCCGCTGGGGGGCGGAGCCAAGGGACTGCCACATGGCGCTTTTGTTGCCGCCGAGGCTGAACCGTGACACCTGGTTTTAGTTTAGTCAGAAGACTCAAATAACCCTACGCAGACTGTTGGTTCTGGATTTCTTGCTACTAACAGTAAAAGCTTTTTCTTATCCAGAACTGAAGGCTTCTGCATCATCATTTAGGGTGAAATTTTGTTCTGCTCACATAAACGAGAAATTTTTGTAGATGTTTTGGTAGCAGAAGAGCAGTGTAACCTGCTGGACTTAGACTCTTTCCTTCGTAGTTTCAGCAGTAGCTTGGCAGCTACAGATGTAGCTTTGGGTTTGTAGTAGCTTCATAACGTGTCTGGACATTCCTGTCTGGCTGGGACAGTTCTGAAAATAAAATGTCCTGGCATCCTGATGGAAATGGTCAGGGTGTTTTTGTCCTGATGTCCTTCAGGATATGAGACTTTCTTTCTACAAACTATTGTCACCCCCACGAGCTGCAGCTGTAGGAATGCACAGACAACAGACACAAGCTGGAACACGGGGAGTTCCATCTCAATGTAAAGAAAACCTTTTTTACTCTGAGGGTGCCAGAGCACTGGGACAGGCTGCGCAGAGAAGTTGTGTAGTCTTCTGTGGAGATACTCAAAACCTGCCTGGATGTGACCTTGCTTTGGTAGGGGGTTGGACTAAGTGATGTCCAAAGGTCCTGTTTGAACCCCTACCATTCTGTGATCAGGTGAATTAAGCTGTTTCTGAGCCTCAGCTGTGAAATGTGTTCACTGTGTTGGATTATGGAACCTGACACAGAGCAGTAAGTGGCCATACAGAATATAGAAAAAAAAACTTTACAAAAATTCCAGATAGGAAATAAATAAATAAATAAATACAAGCATGTATTTAGAAACAGAAGAAGTGTCTGTTTCTATTCCAGATTCCTGGGGTTACTTATTGAAAGCTTGAATTGCCTCTAAACATTAGATGTTACTATGCATTATAATTTTTTCTTGGTAAAACTAATTATTGCACGTTCTGTGGCCTTTTTAAATTGACAGCGCTTAATATTTGAAGATTTGGAAATTACTAAGGTCCAGCCTTAGTGAAATGAAAGACCTGCTGTTGTGGCATCACAGCAGGCCTTATCTGTCTTGTTCCTCTCTCTGCTCTGCAGCCCTTCGCTTCTGTTAGATGCGGCCATGGGCAATGGTGTGCAGCACCTGCGTTCTTCTGCAATCAGCATTTTGGAGTGGGGAGATCACATTAAGTGGTTGAAACTCCCATCAACTTGAACTGTTGATAGTCAGCAGTGAGAGCAATTCACATGGTGGCTAAGGCTGTATTTTTTCCAGTGACATTTCTGTGTGTCTTGGCCCAGTACTCTCCAAATAGCTGGATCTCCACTACCCTGAAGATGATGACCTACTTGTGCCCTGAGCTGCTGTTGTCATCCAAATAGGAAGTAAAATACTTCAGTCTTTTCTCTGTGATACAGTTAAATATTACCAGAGGCCTAATTTAATGCATCAGAATAAATCCAGTAATAAATCTAAAGTGAAGACTTTATGGAAAATGGTGAATCCTTTTAGGTCTATACAGTTAGGACAATTCTTTGTGCTGATGTGACTGTTGATGTGGGAAAAGCCCAGAAAACATATATAAGATCTTCAAAAGTATTCTCAGCTTTATCAACCAAGTTCTGAGAGTTTTTTCGGTTCAAATATAATGTAATATTTTGCTTCAATTTAGTGACTGGTGCCCATGTAGAGCAAGCATCAGCATTTGCTGGGAGCTGGATGTGTTTCCTATGACTGTATTTCAGTTATATCTGGAAACTTGCTCACTGATATTTTTAGCCTATTCTTGTCTTAGCACATTTCTAATTTTTGCTCTTTTTTTCTTGCTTGTGTCTGAAGAGTTTTGTTATTTCCTGCTGGCTAATGGCTTCTAGTAGGAATGGCTGCTGCTGTGGTAATAGATTTTGATAAACACATTTGAAAGCATCAGGAAAGCAAAATATTATCTACTTGGATTCTCAGTAGCATAACAGAAGGAAGATAATTCTGTAGAACAAGTGAAAATCCTTTGGTCTTGTGAAGTGAAGTTCTGTTTCTGCTCTTCTAGAGAGGTTTTCCGAGAACTATTATCTTGAAAACAACAGAGCCACTAACTTTATTTATTATGAGTCATGTCTGTGATTTCTCTGTGACACCCAACACACAAAATCATACAAGGCTGATCAGATAAAGTGCTAACTCAGCTGGGGTAAATCAGCTCTCTGCCCCTGCTCAGTGTGGCACATTTTGTGGGGGAAAAGTAGTTCTCTTCTGCCTCTAGCTGTGTTATCAGAAATTGTGAATTGTCCCTCCCTGTTCATTTTCTCAGGGACTGTCATTTTGTAAATTTCAATCGTACCTCTAGTAAAGCATTTTTTCTCCAAGCTGGAGAGTCCCACTCTGTTCTGTTCCTCGTACTCATGTATGTTTTCTCCAATTTTTTTTTTTTTTTTTGCTTGGTCAACTTTGTGTTTGATGCAAGGGTGCTGTCAGCTAAAGGTCCCATGAGAAGCACAGGTCAGAAGCACTCTCCACTTTCTCTGTCAGGAGTGGTGCCAAGAGGCAGCAGGGCCAAAGTGTTCCCATTTCTTTCTTCCTTGGAGCTGGATGAACAGTTGTACCTCACTAAGAAGATACTGAGAGCCTGTGTTGACCACTTGGTCATTTGATTTTGCTTCCCTTCACATGTCCAGATATTTTTTGAACATATGACCTGTTAACTTCCATGGTTTGTTATATATAAGGAGGTCAAGATCTGCCGTACTCAATTTCATTTTTATTCTTTCCCCCCAATTTGCTGACTAGGTACCAGAAGTACTTTCTCTTTCTGTAATAATGACATCCTTGGAAGGAAGATACTGAATGTGTCAAACAGGTGACCAAAAGAAGAAAGGATTCCTTCATGTGCTGAATAGTTCAGCACTGAAATTCCTTGACAGAGAGCACCATGGAAGCTAACAGGTCACGTGTTCAAAAAATGTCTGGACATGTGAAGGGAAGCAAAATCAAATGAGGATTATCAAATACAATGATATCATCTCTTACCCCGGAGCTGGAAGTTGGGAGAGTGTTGTAGAGATGTATCCCTGTGTATTGTTCCAGTCTTTATGGGCTTCCTCACATTTGCTGTTAGCCATGGTAACAGGCTGGTGACTTTGCACCTTTGGTCTGATTTAACGTGGCTCTCCTGTGCTCTCGAGGGCTTTCTTCAAAGGATGCTTATAATAGGAAGACCAGCTGAGGTCTGCAACTGTACAGAGCAGAAAGTGGGAGTGGTTGCTGACACCGTGTAGCTTTTTAGCTTTATGGACAATGGGAAGGGTTAAAAAGCAGAAGTGAATTTCTCTCTCTTTTGCTTAGCTTTCTGAAGTCTCCCCTTGTTCTCTGCCTGTCACCGTACATTACTGAGTCCTAAACTTCTACAATGTTTTTTTTTCTCAAGAGATCCTTTTACTTGCATCATTTTGGACAGGACACACAACTGTATAGTGATCTTCTAGTAGCTGAAGGATTTCAAAGATCTATGTTAAAATTGGAAATCTCCACTACAGCTCCCAGAAAAATACACAGGCAGTAAGAAACTTTATCCTGTTGCTGAGTGCAATTGTGTTTTTTCTTTTTCTGCCAAGTGTACTTTGTACGTGATTATCTTCTCATTGTGGATGGCTAATGGCTTCTTGAGTTCTGCAACAAACAATTTGTGCTGTCCCTCAAGCAGGGAGTGGTTCCTAATGCATGCTTGGCCTGCTGGGCTGCTCGGTCTGGGGCTGTGCCGTGCGTGATACAGACTCTGTCATACAACCCTGGTTTTACAGGGTGACCAAGTGGGAAGAAGAGAGTTTCTTGTTTTCTCTTTGCTTTTTTGTTGAGCTGACTGCCCTGAGCTCCTCCTGCCAACAAGGAGGCTTACTAATTTGTCTGCAATACGCACTACATGCAGATACTGAGGTTTTTGTGCAGAACATGCATATCTGTGTGCAGTGCAAAAAGGTGATAGATTTGCTCCTTTTATTCCTTCATGGTTTTTGTACACGTAAAGCACAAGTTTGTAGCTGTTTCAAATTATTATGGTGTGCAAATAATATGTTCCTTGATTCTAGATACAGGTTTTTTTTCAGTTAAACCCACAAATTTGGTTGTAGCTGCTTATTTAACTCTGTACTACTGGGATCATCATAGAACCGTAGAATCATTCAGGTTGGAAAAGACCCTTGGGATCATCGGGTGCAGCCATCAACCCCACTCTACAAAGTTCTCCCCTGTACCATATCCCCCAACACCACATCTAAAGGACACCTAAACACATTCAGGGATGGTGACTCAACCACCTCCCTGGGCAGCCTGTTCCAGTGTCTGACCACTCTTTCTGTGAAGGATTTTTTCCCTGATGTCCAGTCTAAACCTACCCTGTTGCAGCTTGAAGCCATTCCCTCTTGTTCTCTCTCTGATTACCTGTGAGAAGAGACCAGCACCAACCTTTCTACAATGACCTTTCAAGTAGCTGTAGAGAGTGATGAGGTCTTCCCTCAGCCTTCTCTTCCTCAAACTAAACAGTCCCAGCTCCTTCAATTGCTCTTTGTAAGATTTATTCTCCAGGCCCTTCACCAGCTTTGTTGCCCTCCTCTGCACTCACTCCAGCACTTCCAGACCTCTTGTATTGAGGTGCCCAAAACGGGGTGCAATACTCAAGGTGTGACCTCACCAGCACTGAGTACAGTCACCTCCCTACTTCTGCTGGTCACATTAATACCATCCAGGATGCCATTGGCCTTCTTGGCCACCTGAGCACACTGCTGGCTCGTATTCAGCTGCTTCTCAGTTAGAACCCCCAGGTCCTTTTCTGCCAGGCAGCTTTCCAGACACACTTCCCCAAGCCTGTAGCGATGCATTTTAGATGTTTAGCTCATCTGCAGGTTTGTGCAATGACCATAGTCCCTTTTCATTGTAAAGGGATTTTACCTGTTGGCAGATGTACTATAGGTTATTCTAATGCATGTAATACCAAGGTGCCTGAGACCTTGCTGAGCTGTTGTAATACCACAACCAAAAACCCCACTGCCTGATACCCATATTCATAGCTGGCAACTTCCCACCACAACCTCAAGTGGTTTCTTTTCATGAAAGTGGCCAAGAGATCATAAGATCTTCAGTGGTACTGGTCGTAATGTAAAGGTGGTAACAAATCTTTTCTTCGCTAAGGAGAGATGCTATGGATTCTCCTATGGTTTTGGGTTTGAATTGTGTTTGAAAAGAGACTTGGAGCATGGTTTCTCACAGTAGCTTGGATTGGATAGCAGCACTATGAAATTCAGAATATCATTTTAGACCACTAATGGAACAAAATGAGACTGTTAAAGTGTAGATATTAAATGATAAATTGTCCTTTAAAAAAAAAAAAAAAAGACAACCCAAACACAGCTATAAATCTTTTTGTGAAACACTAGAGACTTTGAATTTCATGTGTAGTGGTATCACCGGAAGATTATTACAACTTCTGTATCGTTTCTATGAAATTTTTAAAAGTTTCTAATCTTTGTCAATTTTGAGAATCCTTTAGAGTGAGACAGAAAGTAGGGAAATTTTATTTAACTCCACTAACTTAAATATCCATTAGATCAGGCCCAAACAGAACCTCATGTTTATCTCCTTTTGCTGCCACTGAAATGTGATACTCGCAGAAGGGCTGAGTTTGGTCCCTGTTTACTTCCCTGGTCAAATTTAACCTTAATGATATTTTTTTTTCATTACACGGGTTACTGCAGTGTAAAAAGCATTGAGACAAGCATTGTGTTTGGTTACAGGGTGTTTTATGATGCTGTTACTGAAAGAGCTTATAAGAGTACAAATAACACTTAGAAATTTTTATGTAACCTTGTATTGTTTACACCTTTGCCAAAGTATTTATTTACTGTGAATTGTGTGATGTGACCCTTTAATATCTGCTTCTAATCTTGCCTCCTCCAATTTCAGGTATGACTTAAGGATCCAATACAAAATACTTTTTTTTTTTTTTTTTTTAATTAAGGAGAGGATTAATGCTTCACAGCCTTTGAAATGTTTTTTCAAGCTATTCATGGATAGTACAAGGATCTGATTTCTATTTCTGGCTCCTCTTGAATTATTGGTTGCTAATATCACATCCAAATTGAAATGAAAGGGAAGGAAAGTGAAAATGTTATAAAAATGAAATTATATGATTTTAATGTCTGATATTGTGCCACTTGCCAAGAATAGAATAAATGCTTTCTTTGGTAATTGAGAATTGCTGTGTTCCATTAGCTTAAGGGATGTTCTGCTGCTGCTGACCCACGAGGTATTAACTTCTCCAGCCTCAAATGATTTTATGTGAGGAGCTGTGGAAATTTGAATACACTGAGTCTTGCACTAGTGTGATTTTTATTCTATGAGCTCTTCAAAAACATAACAAGAATATGTTAAAGATTACAGAATCACTTAGTATTCCTCTGCCTCAAAATTACTACAAGTTAACAGTAATAAGGATTAATGTATTAATGCTACTGAAAGAAGATACTGTTGGACTTTGTTTTCTTTTCCCCATACAATCTAAAACTGATTATTACTTTATTTTAGGGGTATGACTTGTGCATGTAGTAAATGTTTCCTGATTTTGGACTTGGATTAAACCAAAGCTGAGGTACATGTTCCTGTCCAAGAACACTAAGGGTTGGAATCAGCCAGCTCCTGGTAACTTGATGAGCTGTGCTACCTTACAACTCTTTTAAGCAGAGGCTAGTCTGTAAAGTGAAATACTCATTTGGAAAGTCTAGTCCACATCAAATAAGATACTGTAGCCTCAGCTGTGACTCACCAATTTCAGGACACAGAGTGAAGATATGAATAACTGGTCAGATCATCTACATAATTCACAGCACATAATGTCACTTGGTAATTCCTGCTGTGGAGGAAATTCATCTTTCTAGGATGAATGTAAAAGCTGTCAGGTCTGATAAATTGTAGCTGAACTCAGGTGTGTCTTTAAGAGAAACCTACTATCTAAAATTAAAGACTAATCAGTGAGAAATTCCTTAGTTCCTTTGTTAATCTGTCCCTCTGTGTTACTCATGGCTGTGACTGGCTCATGCTCTGCTGTTGGACTAAACAGAGGTGTGATTTGAGTGGATTAAATAATGTATGCTAATGCTAGCCTTGCTCCATTTCTGCTGTTCTCCTGTGCTTTTTTCAAACTGTAATTCTCAACTTGATGAAAGATGTGCAAAGTGAAATGAAATGACTAAATTATAGTAGACTGAAGACTAGTGGGAAATAAAAGTACCAGTGAAGAGACAATGAAAGGAGAGAATTTCAGCTGCGGAAAGCACCTCAGCCTGTAATATAGTGAATATTGCAGCTTCTTTGGCAACGGGCAGAAGTGATGCATATCAACTGAGATAATTAGGGTAGTAGTGTTGAAATCATTGAAGTTATTTAAGTTTGATTGAGAACAGAATTTGGCCACTTATGATCCATTTTTAGCGTATTACTCATATAAAACCAGAAAGATTGGTTTAGTTTTCAGAACAGATGTCCTTAATGTTTATTTGAACAGTCCCATCCAAATATTCTGGAGCTTCTGCTTGTCGTGCAGGGTATTTCTTGAAGCTCTATTTGCAAAACTCTTGGATATGGAGGAAGATGTTACTTCTTGCAGAGTAAGTGGGATTTTAAGACTGGATAACCAACCTATATTTTGATCCGGGAATTTTGGAAAAGATAGAATTGGAGAACAGTTTAGGCTGGAAGGGACTTTTAAAGGTCATCTAGTGCAACCCCGTTGAAACGAGCAGAGACATCTTCAACTAGATCAGGATCCTCAGAGCTCCATCCAACCTGACCTTGAATGTTGTGAGGGATGGGGTGTCTACCACCTCTCTGGGCAACCAGTCCCAGTGTTTTACCACCCTCATTGTATGATAGAAAGGCAGGTAGTTTTTCTTTTTATCAATTCGGGAAGGCTTAGCAAGGGTGGATATTGAAAGGCACACCTCTGACTTCAGTTCTAGCAAGATTCTTCATTGTCTGCTGTGCTCAGTAATCTGTGTTTTCTCCCTGATTCTTACCTGCTTGTTTGGTAGCTCTTTGGAACAAGCAGTTACAGTTTCTGGATACTGAACTCAGGAATGCTTTGCAATAGAAAATACTTTGGAGGGTGATTGGTTTTCCTAATGTCGCCTATCTCTCTCACACCTTTCTCTCTATATACATATATGAAAATCTGATTGCAAATTAATATGATTCTGTAATTCCAGCCTGCAATATGGTGGCACTTTTTTGGTGCAGCTAACTGTTCTGGAAGAATTAGTAAACTGTGCAAGTGGTTTTACAGAGATAATTCCTAAATTTGATGTGCTACTGGTTTCCATGGGTCCTTCTAGTTGCAGCACAGCCCTGTCTCTAGGATGTTGAGAGGTGAATTCAAATATGTTGCTCCTTTATTCACATGTTTCAACTGGCTGCATACCCAAGAAAAAAGCATAATGTAATCCTCTTCTGCATTTTTATTCTTGTAGTAAGCAGCATTTTATAAAAAGTATTACTTTTAATCAGAACAAATTTTTTACAGCTACGTATATGTTATATATACAACTTTTGTATTTGGAGCTGTGTTCTTAACCAGTGAAAACTGAACGATTTCCTCTTATTTCCAATTTAACATACTGGTCTAGTACCTTAAGACGTAGGCAGCCGACCCTAACATGATTTATTTATTTATTTATTTATTTGCATTTAAACATGATGAGAAACACTAAGTCAACACTTGTAAAATTAATTTTGAAAGCATCGTTATTTTGGAGTAGTAACATGGGGTTTCCTGATCTCTGAATGCAAGGGGGATCTTTAACCCAGCAACCAGGGAGAGGCAGAAGGGACTTAGTTTTATCCTCTTATCAAGGCTATAAATAACTTTATAATTAAAATATATAGCCTTTGGGAGTTGAAGTTCTGAAGTAATTTCAATGTCAAATAGTATCAATACCTTATCGTTAAACATACGGTTGCTAATTATGCCTGATTTAGGCTGTATCTGGAGTACTTTGTAAGTGATGACCGTGAATTTTGGCCTTGGTTTCACAGAGGCTGTGAATTAATCGAGGAATTAACACTGTTGTGCAGCAACGGCCATTTCTGTTCTTGATCTAAGTCAGGATCTTATCAACTGCCTGCAG
The DNA here is from genome assembly GCA_013400375.1 of Thinocorus orbignyianus. Classification (NCBI taxonomy): domain Eukaryota; kingdom Metazoa; phylum Chordata; class Aves; order Ciconiiformes; family Thinocoridae; genus Thinocorus; species Thinocorus orbignyianus. Next base: position 675,570 of record VXBW01004067.1, on the reverse strand, counting down.
AAACAGCTTGCAAAGGTGGGTCATGGTCCAGGGTTTACCAAGTGTCCTCACTGTTCACTCAGCATCTCTGAGAGGGGATGGGAGACAGGGACTCACACTGAGCCAAGAGTATGGACAAGCCTGAGCCTAATCCAGACTTTATCTTCTGGAGCTGAAGTTCTCTATCAGTACTCCTTAAAGAACGTGCATGTACTTGTCTAAGGTATAAATATGTTTCTGAGCTACAGTAACTACATTGTTGCCACATCCAGTCTTACCTTACAATAACCTAAATCATTCTGGGTGAGCAGGAGAAATAATAACAGCAAGACATGCACTGGCAATGGAGATGCTTAAATATAAGGGCACCTATCATAGAATCATAGAATGGTTTGGGTTGGAAGGAACCTTAAAGATCACCTTGTTCCAACCCACCTGCCATGGGCAGGGACACCTCCTGCTGGACCAGGTTGCCCAAAGCCCCATCCAGCCAAGGGGATTGAACACTCCCAGGGATGGGGCAGCCCAGTTTCTCTGGGCAACCTGTTCCAGTGCCTCACCCCCCTAATAGTGAAAAATTTCTTCCAGATGTCTAATCTGTCCCCCTTTCAGTTTGAAGCCATTCTCCCCGCCCCATCCTATCACTGCATGCCCTTGTGAAAAGTCCTTCTGCATCTTTTTTTTGTAGCCCCCTTCAGATATGCAATTAAGGTCTCCCCAGAGCCTTCTCCAGGCTGAACAACCCAAACTTTCTCAGTCTGTCTTCATAGGAGAATCATAGAATCATCCAGGCTGGAAGGGACCTTCAAAGG
>VXBW01004067.1:574677-674766 GCA_013400375.1 Thinocorus orbignyianus | reverse complement strand
GGTCTCACCAGAGCAGAGCAAAGTGGCAGAATCACCTCTCTGGTTCTGGAGGAACCAGAGAGGTGATTCTGGTTCTGGAGGAGAGGTGCTCCAGCCCTCTGTTCATCTTCGTACCTCTTCTCTGGACCTGCTCCAGCGGACCTGATTTGGGGAAGAGACACTCTGGCAGAGGAATCTTTTGTGCTTTCTTGGAGCAGCCAGAACCTCAGTCTTGGGTGTGCTATCTGGCTGCTCTGCGGAGGGCTCGGGCAAGCAGCTCCCAGCCTCTGTCACTGCTCAGACCCTCTCCCAGCAGCTCCACAGGGCTTGCTTGCTGCCTGAGAACAGTTTTTGCAATTTTTTGGAAATTGTTAAAGAGTTAGGGTGCAATCCTGGCTGGATCTGCTGGTCCAAAGCAGAGCTATGGGCTGCTGTGGCAGCACAGTTTCCCAGTGCATGAGCTAGCCTGTTTAAAGATGGTATCTCTACCCTGCACTGCGTCCTGCAGCATTAACACACCCACTGTCTCCTGCTGTTTGATTCCTCCTGTGCTCAGAGAAATACACTTCTATAAACACAAACATAATGGTGTCAGTGGAATTAGCAGATCCCTGATCAGTTGCGTTTCTTTCTGAGGGCCACCAGCAAATGACTGACTGTATGTCAGAAAAAGTAGCAATGCCATATAATCACATATATACATGCAGATCAGCAGGTTACTTCTGCTTGGTTTGTGCTTCTATGTTATACTTTTTTTCCTAAACCTTTACTTGCTTCTTCAAGATGAGTATTTCGTTGTATGACCTCAGGTCAGTTTCTAAGAGGTGACAAGAATACTGTAGACTGAGAGAAAGCTGAAGGGCAATATGTCTGTGACAAATGAAGTAGAAAAACTGTAAGAAGACGGTACTACAATTTCTGTTAGCCAGCAGGAATTTTGCTGATTCACGCCCGCCGCAGATCTGTCCTGATGAAGAGGAAGAGTCAGGGAGAGGAATCAAGTGTTTTGACTGTGTGGAGGGCCCGGGGAGCTCAGCTTTCTTGGCATGACCTGCTTCTGGAGAGAGCTGGTGCTTGGTGTGTTTGGTAACCGGGCCTTTTCAGGTGAATCGAGCCGAGGCATCCTGAAATCAGAATCTGCACAGGAGCTGACCGCTGTGGAAAACGTTGCCAAGATCTATAAATACATTTGAGGTAGTAATAGAAAAGTGGGAGTAGAGCATTGCTATGCCTGCATCTATAGGAAGGCAAGCAACTCTCTGCATTTCAAGTCGAGAAAGTCGAGGCTCTGGCAGACATTTGCTGGCATGCTGGTAGGTCAAAACACAGCTGACCCCAGCTCTCTGCCTCTCCCTGCTGTTGGAGACCTGCACCCACTGCTGCTGGGTGCAGACCAGGGCTTATAGGCAAGGACATTACCTACATCAGTTATTCATCCTGACCTTTAATGCACACCAGCCTTTATCAGGTGATGAGGGTAAGGCCAGAGTGTGAATTGAGTAATCTAGCTGTGGCTGGGGCAGAATTAACACCTGGAGCAGCAAAGTCCTCAGCAGCTGCAGCTAAATCCAGTGCTACTGGCTATCAGCCTAAATATTCAAAATAATTAACAACAAGTGGGTTCTCCAAAGAATGTCTGCAAACCCTATCTGTTTTGCATGCTTACGTGCTGCTTCTCCTTACAAATCATCTGAACACTGACAGCCTTTTAAAGCAGCTCTGTGTGGTAGTTGTGGACTGTAAGATGTGTCATCAAGTTGTATGATGAGAGGATGAGGGAACTGGACGTGTTTAGTTTGGAGAAGAGGCTGAGGGGAGACCTCATTGCCCTCTACAGCTACCTGAAAGGAGGTTGTAGAGAGGTGGGTGTTGGCCTCTTCTCCCTGGTAAATAATGACAGGACAAAAGGAAATGGCGTGAAGTTGCAGCAGGGGAGGTTTAGGTTAAATATTAGGAAGAATTACTTCACGGGGAGGGTGGTCAAGCACTGGAATTGCCTGCCGAGGGAGGTGGTGGAGTCGCCATCCCTGGAGGTCTTTAAGAGACATATAGATGTGGCACTTCAGGGCATGCTGTAGTGGCTGAGATTGTTGTGTTGGGTGATTATTTTTGGTGTGTGTATGGTTGGACTCGATGATCTCAGAGGTCCCTTCCAACCATGAAGATTCTGTGAAATGGCAATGTGGTCTTGGACAAACAGCTAAGTTATGATGGGGTAACAAACTACTGCTTTTTATTTAAGGGACCGCAAGTATCAGTCTCACAGACTCACAGAGCAATTTAGATAGGAAGGGACCTCAGGAATTTGTTTGCATGTTTCTAGTCTTCCTGAATAAAATGTATTAGCCTAAACCTTCTGGCTGAGGTTTTAAGTGAAGCTGCATTACTTCATAACTCTTAAGACAAATATAGGGAATCGAAATATAGAAAGAAATACAACAGAATGGGAAACAGGTTGAAGGAAAGGTATTTAGAGATGTCCATTAAGTAATCTAGTCCATGCAGCAGCGTACTTAAAGGACGTGGCCAGAACAGCCATGGATAAGATGGTCAGTTTGAAGAAAAAAATCAGATTTCTAAAGCCAGGTCTGGCAGCAAGGGCTGAAACTTTAAGAATGAAGTGATTCTAACACTGGAAGTATTTAAAGGACAGTTTACTTGACAGTAGTGCAGATCCTATTGGCAGCAATGAAAAAAAAATGAATGAGACCATCTTCACAGAGTTTGGGAAAGGGAACTAAAAACTTTGAAGGTGAGATCACAGAACAGACTACCCAGAGAGTTGTTTAAGGACATAGAGAAGGAAGAGAAGACAGATAAAAAGAGCATGAGGGAGCAGAGTGCATTTAGTCAGGCAACAAAATAAATGATGAACAACTGTGTGATGTGGTTTATTGTGCCCTCAGCTTTGGCACAGATGCATCGTTCTGGCGGTGAGGTCCTGGGTATGAGAGACCATTTTGAGGCACCTGCTTCAGCGCAGGGTGGATAGGTTAGCTGAAACTTGATGCATCAAGCCAGGTAACTAGATGGAGTTTTCTAACTTACCCATCTCTGTAGTCACTGAATGTTTCTGTTTAATGCATTTTCATTCCTTCTTTAGCTCTGCATAAGACCCTGAAAGAAAACCTTCATAGCCTTTGTAGACAAAGACTGTTAGGCCTAATGGTTCACATAGCCTGGACCATATGTGGTCCATAGATGGAAATTTGCATTTCTCCCGTCACAGTTGGGTGCTTGCTAATTTAGATCTTTGCACAATTTCTGAGTTACAGTTTATTGTTTATATACAAATTATGACAAACAAACTTGTAAGTTCATACTGTTTGTTTAAGATGATCCAGTCTGATGTATCTGCTACCATCAAGTGAAGCGTGAAGCAGGATAAATGCCTTATCGTGTTCACATCTAGAAACAATTTGTTATTCAGTGTTACAATTTGTTATTTGATGTGTCATATTTGTCCGCTTCTACTGACAGCTGTAATGAACTGCAGGCCTTCTAAGTTTTATTTTCCCTGTGGTCACTCATGAAATCATTATTGAAGGGTCAATGAAACAAGGCAATCAAGCACTTGAACAAAAAACCCAACACAATTTAATTTGCCATAACAAGGAAAGAAGGATGTTATTTATTAAATGGGAAATCTAATAATGAAAATATGGTGAGTCAGAATCTAACTGGTGGAAGTTTTTTGTGCTATTAATAAACATGTTGTCCCTTCACTTTCTGATGATGCAATTCCCCCTCACTCCTTGACTCTTAAATCTTCCCCCATGGGAAGCTCCTCGCTAAGTTACATATTTGTGAAAGTAGGACAATTTCATTTCTTCCTCCCAGAAAGGTGCCTTCTCCTCGGGCTTCTGAGTCATCATGGCTGTGACTCACATGGCTTGCTTTCATGAAGATGAGTCACTCCAAATTTTCTGGCGTTAAGACTATCCTACCGTCTATCAGTGTGTTATCTGCCGTACACTGAGAAATGTTCTGAGCCACGCAATTATGAGTAGACATTAGAGAGGGGTAACAAAAGAGAGGGAAGATCTTTAAGCAAGTGATGGTTAGTTTGATTTATCCTTTTCGAGGAGAGGGGATGGTGGATGAAGGTGAAGGTGATAAAATATAGATTATTCTGGTGACATTAGCAGATGTTATTCCTTTGACTGCCAAGTTACATGGGCAGCAATTTGGGAGACAGTGTTGAAGACAGAGACTTTTCCTGTTAACTGCAAGAAAGAGAGAAGTCTTTAAGAGGCTGAAAGAGATGATACTTGAAAATAAGAAGCCTTTCCCCCCTCCAGGAAGCATGTCAACAGCTGTAGCAAAAATCAAAGAAGCTGGATAGCTTCTGGATCATGTACTATGTAAACTGCAAGAGTAAATACTCACTTTTTGTGAGCTGTTACTTCTTTTCTTCAAAGAACCCAGAGAAGAGTGGTAACAGCAAAAATGTTTTGCTTTGATCATTTGACCTTAAACACGCACTCTGAGAAGACTCCCAAGAGGCCTGCTAGGTTGTCTCTCTGAATCTTTCCCCGTTTGGCTTTTTCTCTGCTGTGTCCTTCTCTTCAAAGTAGGGGAATGGCACCTAGACATAAAACCAGCAGGGGAGGAATAGTGTGTGTATATGTCTTCTTAGATTTGTCCAAGAGGAAATGTGCTGAAAGGCTTCAGCACCCTCCAAGGCAAACTCATGTAAAGCTAGAGAATATTGGGCAGCTGGAAGCTGAGAGCTCAGAAGATGCAGGAGAAAGGGCACTGGGTTAGGAGGCAGATATAGATTCAGTTCCCTGCTCTGCTGCTGACCCATGTATGACTTCTGGCAAGTCACTGAAGGCAGCACAGAGGTTTCTTTACATGCTGCTGAGCCCCCCTTACACCTGCCCTTAATTACGGGCAGTCCTTTTTATTTTTTTTGCATGGAACTTACCATGCTTCGCTCTTTCCTTACTCTTTTAATTTAAAACACAGCTGGAGGAAAAGCTGCTGCTGCTACCCTCATTCTGCAATGGTTTGGTGATTAAAGCTCTCCCCTAGGATGAAGGAGACCAGATTCCAATATTCTTCTTTCTAAGTGAATACTAAACCACTCATATCAGAGGAGTAACAGGCCACCAGCCTAGTGCTCTTCTTGGCTGGGGCACTCACCTCTCTTCTTGTTGACTTGATGCTGCTGTGTAACCAAGGATTCAGGATGAATCATAGGGGAGAAAAGGGTCGGGGAAAGCAGTGTTCTGTAGCCAAACTGGTCGGAGACTTGCCACCTTCTTGCTGCATACGTAGTTTCTTTGTCTTGTACGAATCTATTCTGTTTGATAATGCTTTGGCTACATGGCTGAGGAGCACTCCCCACCTCCTTCTGCCCTTTGTCTCCTTTCTCATGGATGGAGTCCAGAGTCTGGTCGTTAGTCTTCCTTATTGGAGGGTGTGGGTTTGAACTTTGTTTAGGTAAGAGGGACCCAAACCTATGTCTTTCCATGTGCCGTGCAACTGCTGTCCTCCCAAAATGGGGCAGAGGGGCAGATGCTCATCTGGGCAACTGCAGCAAGTGCCTTCTGCAGTGTATTCGCATGCCTGCCATGCTGCACACCATGGTGGGGGCAGTAAGGTCAGGAGTACTTGGCTTCTACATCTTCCTCAGATGTCTGCATCTGTTCAAAGAGTGTAAAAGCCGGGATATCTCTTGTTAAAGGACACTTTCCTCAGACTTAGGACCTTCGGTATTGTATGACCTAAGTTCTGCACTTCTTTTGCAGGGGATGGGTGGGTGGAACATCAAGGGTAGTTAGTAATGGAAGAAGTGTTAAGGCTGAAGTCCACCTACCATTTTTGGATGTGTTTCTGAGTGGACTGAGGTAATGGATACTCAGAGCTGAAGGCTGGAATTACCTTCTCTGAAGGTTTTGTCACTGAGACTGGAAAATTTTCAAACTTAACCAAGATGCTCGAACTTCCCTGCAGTATTATCTTTACTTCAGAGTCATCTTTTCAGAAGATTGCAATAATGGATATTTGTGCAAAAAGTGGGTGTTTGTGCAAAAATAGAGAAACTTTTAATGTAATTTTTAAAAATGACATCATTTTGATTACATTACAGAGTTTGCAGAGTTCTTTCTCCTGTATTCTTATTTTGGCACAGTCATGTTTAAGAAGGGACTTCACAACTTCAGGGAAAATAATTTGAAAGTGTTAAAATTCTTATAAACTAAAGTTTAGGATGTTTCTTGTGATATGCATTTTTATAGTTATTAGACTTGTTTAACATCCAACACCTCCAAACACATGCTGAATTTGAGTCAAACCATTTTTAAGGCCTCAAACCAGTTGGTGGTGTCCCTTTAAATTTCCTATAGCTCTGCTTTCATGAAGCTAACTAGCACAATAGTCAGTACCATGAAGAAGCTTAGAACATGCATATTTTATGAGTATTTCAGAGAACTGCCACACAAAAGGAGAAGTAGGCCATGTCTACAGTATTATCACTTCACCTACTATAACCTTCTCAAGGATTTTTTTCGATAAAAGAAAAGCTGCAGTATATGATCACTGCAGAGCAGGGTCAGAGATCAGAGGAAGAGGGAGGAGAGCAACGACTTGCAGTGTCTGAGGGCGCTTATTTCTTGCCACCTTGGTCTGTGCTATCTGATCATCCAAGTCTGTTCAGAGCTTTATTCTAAGGTTATTGTTAGAGTCATTCAGAGCATATTAACTCCCAACACTTGTTTCTGATTTTGGGGGCTAAATTATATGAAATGTTAGCTGGGTGTTTCCTATTTTTTGTTAACACTGAAGACTTGTGAAAGCTGGCAATTACATAGGATTCATAAGACGTGTAACATCCTGTATTCAATTTCTGTCAACCCCTTTGAAAACTGCTTTTCTGTTTAATGGGAATGAAGAGAAATGTTTGCTAAAATGAAGTGAAGTAGCTGTCTGTTTAAAAATAAAACAGCACAGTCTGCATCCTTTTAGTGTTTTGACCCCTGGAATATTTGCAGGTCAATTCAAGTATAAATCACCCTTGGGAATACTAGTTTAGATGTAGCATTATGCAAGTAAAACTAAGTGTGCAACACACCTTGTGTTTACTGGGCCATGCAGTATTATTGCATGTAAGTTCATAGGAAGAACCACAGCAGTTATTATCCATTGGCAAAGCCAGCAGCCAGGGACAGAGGTGGCCCCCATGCAACATGTAGATTATGTATGTAGCGTGTTTTGGGACCAGGCTGGGGTGTGGTGAAGCCAGCAGAGCTTGTTTCTGCTGCCAGAGATGAGTGATGTCAGGGTCTGTGTGGCTGGGAGGATGAACAACCACCCATGAGTCCGTAAGCCTTGGTGCCCAGGATGCTTCCATCCTGTGAGTAGTGGCAGGCTGCTGAGCACTCTGACTCCAGCATTTATTTTGGATTTCTTGTGAGATGGCTTTTGGAGGGCTATTTACACAGAAGTTTTACAGTCACCATTAAAGCAGCTCTCGCTGGAATTATTTTCCATCATTTACTCAGGGGTTTTGTTTCTATGCCATCTTCTCTTCTTCCTGCTCCCATGTGGCTCACCGCTGAAGCTGTTGGTTGTGCCACATGTGGTTATCAGACTGCTTCAGCTGGCTTCCTTCCCTAGCAGCAAAAACATGTGAACCCAATGTCATCTGCTGGGCACCTATTTCTTTCTTCTCATCTCTGCTGCTTTGCTTTTCTTGATTTTGGTTTAACCGAAGTCCTCTGTACCTAGCCTTGAGCAGATCTCTGCCTGTTGGGAAACTCTTTCTTTTGCTTCCTGTCTTGATAGAATCGCTGTCAGAAGAACTTTGAACTGCCCTGAAGAGCACACCTTCCTCATGGCAGCTATTGAAACAGGACACAGTCTATCCCTGGGTATGATGGGGTTCAACTTCAACCTTAGTTGAAAAACTCACATTTTAGTAAATACTTCACGTTACTGACTTCAGGCATCGTACATGCAGCCGATTGCCTGACTTCCTGCGTGGGCCCTGTGAGCATGGGCTTCGTGCTGTGGATGAACATGTTCTTGGATCAGCTCACTGGCAGGTTAAGCTGGTGTTGGCTTGGAGAAGGGGCAGTGTGAGCTCAAGTCTGCCAGATTGACTACACATACCCTTTGCAACCTGGGCAGGGACAGAAACAGGTTCTTTATGGAAGTATGTAGTTATCTGAATCATGAAATCGTCTTGCAAGTCCTGTAATGCTTTGCCTCATTTTCAGAGCACTGTTCAGCTACTGCCAATAGATTTGGGATTTGTCCCAAGTCCAGATCAAGTCCTGAATGAAGAAAGGGCAACAGCCTTGGATTTTACAATTACAGATAGTATCCAGTGGTTCTCTTCTTTGTCTTGGTGTTTGCTGGGCCATCTTAAGTTCCTCTCCTTGCTTCTGGTGTCAGATAAAACAGTGCTGTAAGAGTCACAGAATATGCATTTCAAGATTGTGGGGTGGAGGTAGAAAACAAGGTCAGACAAGTCATCCCAGGAAGTCTCTTGCTACATTCAAAAATGAATGAAAAGAAGGCTGGGTGGTTTAGCTGGAAATGGCAGTGGGACAGGGCTGATTCTAGATAGAGCTGGTCTTCCCATAGTACTGTCCAGAAGTCCACAGAAGTGGATGGGCTTGGATCGCTCACTGCAGCCTCTGTTCTCCCGAATTGCTGTGGGTAAAGGTCATTGGGCTGTTCTCTGGAGAGAAAATCAGGTTTCTTTTTCCTGCAGAAAGTAAGCAATTTTTCCATGCTCCATGATCAGTTAGTTACTGGGAAGCAATGTTACTGCCTAGGTTCTCCCTGCTGAACACTTGCATGTTTGTACCAGTGAAACTTTAAAAAAAAATCATTTTCTTTTATTATTTATTACTGTTATTGGAGTTGTAAATACCTCTTTTGAATGGAGTCTGCTGTTAAATGCGGAATAGTTTATATATGTACCACCACAGCCTAATAATATATTTGGTAGAATTATGTGTGTTATGTCTATGACTGAGATGACTTAGTTTGCACCATCTGTTGAACGAGCAGAGGAGCTGTCTCTGCAAACCTTCTAAGAGTGCTGGTCATCTTGTTGCTGTCACAAACTGCTCAAATGAAAGGCAAAACCCAGCATCACTGTGATGCAGGGAATAGATAATACAGGATTTCATTTTTCTATTAAATAATAGGATGGGTAACGGCTTCTAATGGGAATGAGTAGCCAATAATGACAGAACTGACCCTGGGCCAGATTGAAATTATTCCCATGTGGTCTGGGGAAGATTTGTGGTAATATATGAATGTGCAATTAATCTTGGGAGGGAAGGGGAGAAAAAAAAGACTACTACTACTTGAGTAACCTTAGCCTAGTGTTATATAGAAGTGATGAAATGGGGAAGGAATAAATGACAAGCAGCAAAGATGCTGTGTGGCCAAATTATCTACTAAAGCAAAAAGAAAACACAGTTAGAATGCTATGGAATGTACTTCCTCAGAAATCCATGTAGTATCTTCATGTTGATATTTGTTTAAAGCTTGGTTCAAGCATCACAATAAGGCAAGAGGAATTTTTCCACTAACTTTGCCTGTATTTGACTTGAATTCTTTCTTGCACAGCTTTGGTATTTTTGTTTTTGTTTTATTTCATCTAGACTAGTTAGGAATGAAAAACAAAAACCTTCACAGGTTGTTTTTAGAAATTGACCTATTAGCTATGTTTTTTTTCAGTTATTCACAAAATATTTTGGTGGCTAATTCTTGGTTTGCCTTAGCTTTTTCCCACAATTTCATATTCCAAATTCAGTCCATCTCTTTCAATTTCCTTTGAACATGTTGTCACATATGTTCTGTACCCTTATTTATGTTACAAGTGTCTGGCTATTAGGCATTTGTAATTTGGTTTTCTTTGTTTGCACCATTATTTCTGTTGGCAAACTGCTTGGCTGATTATATGTGGGAGAAACCCAACATTTAAAACCAGAAAAAATAATAAGCAGTTTGGATAAGGGAAGATTCATTGAAATTTTTAATCATTCCAGAGTATGATGAAAAAAATATGATTAGTAGATATCAAAATGTGCATTTAACATTTTAAGCCATTCTTAGGAGTGATAAAGATAATGCATATTTGGAGTGACAGCAATTTATACTGCTGGATAGTTGAAGAAAGCATGATTTCTTATTTATGAAACCAATACAGTGATCCTAGTATAAACACTTCATTAGTTTCTAAGTAAGTGCTTTTTTGAACTGAACAACTACAAATGAAGAGGGAATATAAAATTTAAATCCTTTTACGAAAACTTACTTGGAGAAAAGTATCAGCATTGCATGCTTTCAGTTCACAGCCACTGAGAAATTAAATGAAAAATCATGTAATTCCCAGACAGAAAGCCCTGTCCGTAATTTAGCTGAAAGTGTAAATACGTATCTGCTAATTAAAAGTCTTATTAGAGTGTTATTAGAATTTCCCAATACACCAAAAAGCAAACCTTAAATTCAAACAGAATATGATGCACAAATGCAAATGTGCACCCGTATCTTCACTGGAAAAAGCAGCAGCACACAAATCAAAGTCATTTTTGTCTGTCAGTAAAAATAATGGCAAAACCCAATAGTGGTTTACGCAACCTTAAACTTGATTATTTTTTTTTAAATGAAAAATTACCTTGATGAATTGGCATTTCTATTCCTTCATTTTCTTGCTATTTATATGTTTCTATACTGACACTGAAACTTCTTCTTAGAGAGGGCATCTACTAATTATTAAAACTCTGGAGGCTTGCTAAGAGGGAAAAGAAAATAGATGTTACTTGTGCCCTAGACTCTGACTCACCTCACTTCCATGCCTGGGAAGAACATGGAACAGATCCTTCTTGATGCCATGCTTGGGCACATGGAGGACACGGAGATGATTCAGGACAGCCAGCATGGCCAGTGGCCCCCCAGCTGTGAGGAAATTTCCAGTGATTCTCAAATTGAAGAGATGCAGGTCGAGGCTGCCCAGCTTGCTATCAAGGCTGTAAACGTGGCAGATGATGGATCAAATGCTGCTGTGTTTTCTGTCTGGGTGTAGGTCAGTGGCGCTCAGTGAATTGTTTAGGCAACTTTGTATAATCTTTGGACTTTGGAATTTTGGGGCAGGTTCTTTAAGCTGCAGATGAGTGACCTTCCTGGTTTGGAGAGGCCCATGAAGAAACTGTGATTCTCTTGGTTATGGCAATTACTAGTGCTTTTTTTTAGGAGGGAAGGATAGAGTATCTGATGGTGAGGCCACTGGGTAAATTTTGCTCAGGAAGCTGGTTTCTACTGATGATGATCAAGTTAATTATTGATCAGTAAAACAGGATTATATCGTTATCCTTGCTTAGTTGCTGCTTTGAGCAGGACAGGTGCCATACTGGGAAGGTGGCCACGAGTGCCTTGGAGAGCTGTGAAATAAAGCAGCGGCTAGTTAGCTGCTTGGGGTCAGTGGTCACCTGGTGCTGCTGGCTTCCCTGTGACTGACTGAGAAGCAGAAGGTTGAGAATTGTTTTATTCTCCCCTTGCTCAGAAGGTGAGACATGTTGGGCAGTTCTCTGTCTTCTTGCTGTCAGTCAGTAGGAGCCCATCTTCTTCCTTCAGCTGGTAGAGGCTATTCACTTGCTAATGTCATAACTTTTATCTATTGTACTTGACCCAGATATGGGTACTGGATGAAGAGCCATTATTTGGCACAGCTATAGCAAGATTAACCTGTCTGCAACTGCAGGTGGAAGCTGTGGTGGAGATAAATGATTCTAAGACATGTAATTTTCCTGATGATTTCTACTTTTAGTCAGTAAAGTCTTGATTATGTTAGAAGAAACTCCTGGATATCTACAGTCAACCCTTTATCTAGGTGATGCAGTTGTGATTGTAGAGATTGTAGATATGTGCAAGCTCAATGACAACAGAAAAGTGCTGAAATTGAGTGCTCTCTAATGGTATTCAGTCCTGCCCTGAGAGAGTCAGATCTTGGCAGATTTGTGGGCACACTCAAGGATTCCAGTGTTGCTAAACAAGGAGTCTGCTTGGAAGTGATTCTAAGTGTGTTGGAGACTTAATTCAGGTTAATTAGGGACAGGTTTGCAGCTCTTGCAGGTTATGAACACAGAATCTGTGTGATGGGAGAGGGGGAAACTATGTTACTGCTGGATGTGTTTCTATCATAATATTAGCCTGGTTTCCCATGGAAAAGATGCATTCTCAACTGTGTTGTGTAAATATCAGGTCATCTCATGCAGAAAATTTTAAGCCAGTTGGCCAATGTGACAGTGGGATGTTATGGTCTTGCACATTTTGTGAAGAGAAGGGAGTCAAAGCTCTCCGTGAGGTGGAAGACGTGGGGTGACTTTATCTGCATGAGATGGGAGAAGCTGCACAAGTGCAGGAGATGTTCCAAGTGGCTCAGCCATGTGAGATGATTTAAGTAGAGCTCACAGTGAAACACGAGGTACATCTATTAAGAAACCAGACTTCCTTCATTGTACTGCCTATGGACTTTTTTTTTTTTTAGATGGTAACAAAGACATACAGAGCAGGAAGAGAGATGTTAAATGCTATTGTCACCCACCCTTTATATAGTCTAAGGTCTAAAAGCAAGGGCTTTATATTCTGTCGATACTATAAAGCACTGCACAGTCTGGGCAGGCCTTTTTGAGAAAACTAATTTCTAACACAATTCAAGGGACAAAGCGTTGCACCAGCCCAGGAGCTTGCTGAATCCTTGCCTCCCAGCCACAAAGGGTACCTCTGCAGATTGCTTTGATATGGCTCTGTTCCTCTGTGGCCTTTTAACTATTTACTCTTTGGACAGCACCCACATGGGTAGTAAAGTGTTATAGAAAGCAGCTTTTCAATTGTCAGCTGCACCCCTGCTGTTGATGCTTCCCACTGGGGAGCCGGTGAGTTAAATGGAACATAGTCAGCTGGCTGTATTTTATTTTTTCTCTCCTGTGCAATGACTTCACCTCGTTACCTCCCAGGTGAAACTGGAGCTGTCTGCATCAGCAACCTGCTTCTGATTTCAAAGAATGAGCTAGGATTTATGACTATTGACTGTGGAAGGCAGAGGAATTGGAGCACTAGCCTATTTTAAATCTATTATACCAACTTACTGTTGCAGTCACTGCTTCTGGAATTAATTATGGGGCATTCTTGATCAGTTCTGTTTTCAAATACTGCTGTAGAAGGTTGAAAATCATAGGAAATGAGAGCAACACTACAGAAGAAAATTTGTATTAAAAATCTTCCCTGTGACTCCTGAGAAATGGCACAGCAATCCTAGATGTAACATTCAAATAGTGCTTGTAGCTCTCCATTTATCAATTTTAAAATTGTATAGCTAAAAATCTAAGTATGCAGAACATAAAAATGCATTAGTAAAAGGAGGGGGAATAATACTGGTTTCTTTGCTTCTCTGCCCTAGCGGCTTTTTAGATAACGTAGACTGAACTCTTTTAATTGTCTTTGTAAGATAAGTTTGAAAATTCATTAAATCCTTACCTATTATTCTAAACCAGTTATTTAAAAAGATGTAAATCCTTTCATTTCTATGGAGATGAGCAGTGACAAATAATTACAAGTGTAAGCTAGGATCAAGTGTATCTGCAAATAAAAGCCTGTGCTTTCCCAGGGTGAGAGTGCCTGAATCCAGGCTGCCCAGTGAGAGGTTCCTTGGCACTCATCTCCTGGTAGGCTAATCCTACACTGACAACACTTAAGAAGAAGAAATCTTCTTTCTTGATTCTCCCTCAGCATTCAGCATAACCTATTTAATACAGAGTTCAAAACTATAGCAAAAAAAAAATCACAAGCTCAGCTTGCTCTGTTATTCTGAAACCCAATGTCGAAACTGAAGAAGTTGAATCACATGGAGTAATTTCACATGTATTTAAGGCAGCTGCAGGCAAAGAAGGGGCAAACAGGGGGAAAACGTTCCCAAATTCTGTCCCCAAGCATAATTTTGTACTTCGGCACGTGGTGCTATTTGCAGCTCTGGTTCTCACAGGTCCCAGGTGGGAGAAGCACTTCCCACAGAGCTCTTGGGAGCTCTTAATGTGATGGTGCTCTACTAGGTTGCATGCCTTGTTTCTCATCCTCTTGGAGATTGCCAGCTTTCCATTAGCAACTGCTCTGCAGACACAAAAAGCACTGAAAATGTGGTGATACAGATCGCTTGAGAGTGCCTGGGGAAGCTGACAGAAGTGGTACCAGGTTGTAGGGAGCTGGTTCATCCTGGCTGAGGATGCCCAGCTTCTCCAGCCAACCTAAAAGTGCTTCTGAATTGATGCCCTTTTTTTGATCGCATTGATTTCTCTGAAAAACTAGGTAATTAAGAGTTCGTTAATAGGCTTGCTTGATGACGACTTAATTTCTAAGCATTTGGGCATCTCATCTTATGGGGAGGAATAGTGTGGTTGGGTTTGTCCTTCATATCAAAAGTGAAAATAAGTTTCATTTTAGTCGTATCAAACTGAACTAATAAAGGAATGGAGAAGGAGAGAGAAGCAAGAAGCAGAAAAAGACACTCAAAGAAGTTTGGAAAACAAACAAACAAAAAAATAACAGCAGAACAATTCCTTCAGGTGCAGTTCAGGGCTGTAAAGATGCCTTTAGGAAGGCAAGGGCTGTGGAGGGCAGATAGGAGAGGAGCCAGCAGCAAGTGGGAAGGCCCAGGAAGAGCATCTCCCGGAGCTCAAGAACTGTGACACTGAACTGCCTTGCCCTTGCCTGTTGCTCCGGGATGTGAGTTCCTTGGGCAGGGATCATGTGTCTCTGCCATTTGGTGCTCTCATGAGTCCTATAAAATATTTCAGTGCTCTAGTGAAACGTGTGAAAACCTAGAGGGCACCTTGAACAGGACAGAAGTGTGTGAAAAAAATATAAGGGAGGTTTATCAGTGTCAGGAAATGGGAAGTAAATTTTACACTTTGGCTCTACCCTGCTAGTGTAACTTAATAAATCACTTAAAGTGCTGGCACGAGACATGGAAGCACTGAGGAGGTGCGAATGGATCAGTAGCCTGGTAGCTAAAGGTCCATCTTGGAGGTGGATGCTTTTTCTAAGGCGGAATCAGAGACTTGAACTAAAATGCCCAGAGATCAGTATCTTCCACTGTTCTGGCAGAGTCTGAGAGAAACCACTCCCAGAACAATTTTGAGTCCTAAAGCACTCTCTGGGGATGCAAGATGGGTCCTTGACCCCATATCTCATTGTTATAAGATAGCAAAATAGGGAGGCACCAGATCTGTTCTCCTTAGTTTGTAGAATTCAAGTCTTTGTGTTATATCCATCACACGATGTAAGTTTGTTAGGGGAAAAAGCAGTCAGAGCTGTGTAGCCGCCTGGAGCATTTGTGGACAGGATCGGACAGGTGGCAGCTAAGCAAGGCAAAGTGTGTGGGAGAGGTCCTCAGTTTGATCCACTGGTTGACATGACTGCAAAAAGTATGTGTGGACAGCTGGAGATGCTCCTTCCCTCTTGGAGAAGGAAGGCCGTGGTCCACGTGTGGTGAGCGGGGACCCCCACATGGCTGGCAGACAGGGTGTGAAGGCAAGTACCTGAACCTCCATCAGGCAGGAGTAGTAGGGAGGCATAGAGGAGAGGTCGGGAGCAGCTGTGGCTTTGACTTCCCATGTACAGACTTACCTTCTCTTTAAACCAGGACATTTTCCTCTTGCTCCTCTTGAAACAAATAGTACTCATGTCTCCCAGCCATGCTTTTTAGCCAGGATTTTGTCTAGTTAAAAGTGAGGAGGACAATGGACCACAACCTTCGCCACTGGGTGCAACTGATGCTTTCAGGCCACGTACTACCTCCTTATGAACCCTATTAAATAGGGCAGAAAGTAACATTGTGCTGTGCTAGGTATTTTTTGGCAGAAAAATTGTGATTTGCTAATGGCCTTTCCCCAGTTAAATGCTGTACAACTGCATTCTCGTAATTAATATTTAATCAGACACTAATAGCACTTTATGCAGAATTCAGATGTGCTGGTGAGACCTTGCTGCATCTCGGAGCTTCAGGCTGTTTTGCTGCTTAGAGAATGGTTGCGTGTGTATTTCAAAATGATACACCGACAGATAGCTCTGCATCATCTGCAGAGGAAATATAATGTAAGTAAACATGTCTGCAAGTTATTTCATTCTATGAAATTTAACAACACTGACAGAAACATAAGACTTTTTGATGCCACAGTTCCTTCAGAAGACTAGAGGGTGTATTTAGGAAAATATCGTAATTATTGGAGTGGAACTGGCACTTATTGTTTCTTTTTAAAATTTTACCTACAAAATTGGAGGTTTATAGAAATTACAGTAAGTTTTTCTCTTTCTTTTCTCTCCTCTCTGACCATTGAATCTCTTAACTGTGCCGTCAAGTGACATTGCTTATCTCTTGTGTTCCTGAGAATAAGAGTTTGGACTGCACTGCTAACCAGAAAACCTTAAAGCCAAGACATGATTAAAATCCTCAGTGAAATTAAATTGAAAGCTACATGTGTACAATTAAGAATAATAATGGGGAAAATCAATCTTCCTGGTGAAGTGAGTGTTGACGTACTCGATATTGCCTTTCAGGTTTGAATGAAAACGCTTACAATGTTTTTCTTCAGTTGTCATTCAACCCAATGTTAATTACACTGTAGGGTTTCCCCAATGACATGTTTGTTGAGCTGTATGTAAGTGACAAGACGATTATGTCTAAATGATTGGTAAATGTGTTGGCTTTGAGAGCTTAAATATTTGTAGAACTGATTCTTCCAGAAGCTGAGGAACGCTTGACATCTCCACAGATAACAGGATAACAGCTTTGTTGCCCACCATATTTTAGGGCTAGATTTTGATTGTCCTGCTCATTTTGGTAGTTTCTTACTCCAGCAAAGCATGAAAATCTAAGGGGCTGTTTCAGGGTAAGAAGCAAACCAGTGCAGAGATGGTGACAGAATCTCCCATGCAAAGAAGGAATTCCTCTTGTAGGTTTAAGGCATGTGCAGTTATGATGCCTACTTTTCTGAGAGTAAAGGAGGAGAAAATAAACCTGAAGTTACTGTCTTCAAGTGTGGAGTGCATCTTACCTTTGTGAAAGAAGTAATTTTTTTGATCAGTAAAGCAGATAGAATTCTGCAAAGCTATTTTAAAGGATGAAATTTCTTAATAAACATCCTGATTGAAATCTGTGTGATCTTAATAGGAATAATATTCAAATCCTGTTAGTAATTGTACAATCATATAACTCTCTTCCTCCCTCAAAGATCCGACAGTCCACTTCATTGACTTCAAGAATAGCTCCGGGATTTTTTTTCCACCTACTGACACTGAAATCCAGCTGTTTCAGTGGTAGAACCTGGGATTTGGTTGGCATGTCAAGGCAAATTTATTCTACACTTTACAGCAGGGAAAGGGGCTTGCTGAAACTGTGGATTTGAACAAGATTTGAGGATTAAACAGTTTTAGGAAAGTATTCACTAATAAAACTGGAACTAGATGAGGACCTGGGAAATCCTGTGGCTTAATGAGTGTTATTTGGTAGTTGGCAATAACAGCAAGGCTGCCCTACCTTCTTGTCCTTCTGGAAACTCCTGGAAGCTGGCATTGTGGGTGGCACTTTAGGCTATGGTGGTCTTTGTTCTTTAGGTTTTATAACTTCCTAGTTGAGTTATGTTAAAAGAATTGAGTATGAATTTAAGTGTGTAAGCAAAATGAGGCAAAATGGATTTGATTCTAGCATCGTTAGCTAGTAATTTCAGTGAGGTGACTGGAAGTGCTAGAGACACAGGGATTTTGTTTTATTTAAAATAAGGGCAAATGAGAACAGAATTGGATCCTTCTCATTTTGTCTTTCAAGTATCTGTATACATCTTTTGTTCTGTGCAGCTCTGAGCACGTTATTTTGATTCTGAAAATAACTACTAATCACTTCCTGAAGAATTGTCCTTTCTGATGAACCGCTGTGTATTTTCAGCCACTTTTGACATTATGCCACTAAAAGCTGTTTTGCCTTTCAAGTGTGTTTCCTTAACTGTAGTTTGAGGTTCAGCAGCACAATTGCCTGTGAGGATAAATGGCTTTGTAAGACTTAAGAGATTACAAGGTTGGAGAAAGAGAATGAGGAGGAACATACTGGGTAGAGTCCGTGAGGTAGTAAGATATATTTTCCCCCCTTCCTCTGTATTGTTAATTTTGATGTGGGAGGAACTAAAATGAGAGGAGCTTAGCTACAGTTTTCTGATGGAGAGAGGTTTTAATAAAAATGCTGGTTCAACTGATGTGATTTTTTTGAGGGCACGTATGAGCTCTGTTCGACTTGTTGCAGAAAGGCAAGGAGACCTCCTTGGTCTATGGCTGGGCTGCCTTCTGCCTACAGTCTTCTTCCCATCTTCTCCACCCCAGATTACATGGTCATAGTAGATTGTGTCTACCTTTTGTTTGAATTTTACTTGATGTTGTTTTATATTACACTCTTACAGTTAGAAATTTCTCATTGCCAAAATATCCTTTTATCCAAATTCTTATTTGAGTGTAAGAAGTGATCCACGAGGGTACTGACTGAACAAGTCAGCAGGTACTGATTAGAACAACAATTTTGAAATTTGCTTATTTGTAACCTGGAGATATTAATTGAAAAATAGATAGACTATAAGTACTAAGAAGTGATTCGGTGAGGACATCTGTTACAAAGTGGCTGCTGTACTACATTGCAGTACAAAGTTGTTACTAAAATCAAAATTAAATTCTGTAAAAAATGTGTTGGTTATTATTAATGTAATTAACCGATAGAGTAACTTCTACTGTAAAGTATTTTAAATTCCTTGTAGTTCAGAGGCATGTTGTTGCTTTAGCTATAACTAACTGATGGAGATGTTAAATATCCACTGTAGTTATTTCTTTTATTTTCAATGCAGGTTTACATGCAAACATGATTCCTTGGTAGCTGAGTTGTGTATTCTTTTTTAATATTAACTTTATATAATTGATATGTATGTAAATGTATATAATTCATATATATTATTCTAAATTAGAAGTAAAATTTATTACTAAGAGATTAGTATTAGATTATATGAGCTGTCTCTTTTTTTATTATTTTTTTTTTTCCCATTCTACGTAATTTGGAGTCTTCTACTGGGAGCTAGTTATGGGACATGGCTGAGGAGCCTGTAACGTATCTCTAGGGAGGGAGACAGTTTTCAGGATACTAATAGTTTCTAGGAATACCCAGGCAAAATTTTGTAAGGTGCTAAAGAGTGCCTTTGGAAATAGTGTTTCTGTGTTCATTCATCTGGCTTGGAAAACGTAACGAGAAAAAGCACGGTGGGTGCAGTATATCATAGAATCATAGAATGGTCAGAGTTGGAAGGGACCTTAAAGATCATCAGGTTCCAACCCCTCTGCCATGGGCAGGGACACCTCTCATTAGAGCAGGTTGCTCAACTGGTCCTTCCCCTTCTTCATGTGTGGAGGCAGATGAAGGACACTGGCGCTTAGCTGGCTACTGGTGGGAGGATGCTTTCTGTAGGTGGAGGTCTTGAATTGCCCGCTCACTTCTGTCCGTTTGGTCCCTGCCCAGGGAACTTTTCCTCCACAAAACTGCTCGTTGTTGTAGCAGAAGCCTATAGAAGTTCGTTGGGGAAATGAAGATCTGGGTTTACAGTAGATTTTAATTTGAAAGGTAGCCAAATACTGAGTGCATGCAAATATTTTTCCCAAATTTACTTTAGTTTGAATATAATTAACTTCAGTATCTGTAACTTGCTCTGCCACTACCAGCATTACTGCCAATATTAACAGGGTTTTTTTACAGGTCAGGGTAATTATAAGCAGCATACCATTAAGTCTCAAATGACCTAATAAGGATAGCAAAGAGTTATAGCAAAATCTAAGTACAATATAGCTTGTCAGGTAAACTTCTCTATGTCACGGGAATACTCTAATACTATTTACATTATCATAAGCAAGTCATTACTTTTTAGAGCAAGGATCTTTTTTTTTTTCCCTCTTTTTGTTTTTTAATTTTCTCTGCATTTCCTTATGGGTGTGATACAGACCGAATATTCTGGTATTTATAGTAGTTCACCAAAACACTTCTCACGGTACAAAGCTGTACAAAACACCTAATCTTGAGATGCTTTGAGAATTTGCAGGTGGCATCAAAAAAAGAAAGTCCCTCACCCTCACATATAAGAAGAAAAAGATGCATCATTTGCAAAGCAAGCAAAAAAGAAGTCTGTAGATAAGTAAAGGAAATATCTTCCTAGTGACACATAGGTAAGAATTGTTAGTAGGTGAGTCCCATTGACAGTCTGCTGCAGCGTTTGTCCTGGAATGACTGGGCAGATACCTATGAACTTCTGTGCCTTTTTAACCTTATCAAGAACCTCCAAACTTGACCTAAAAGTGCTTGGAGTCTGGAGGCTGGCAAAGCTTTGCCTTTTCACATGTTTCTGACTTTTTTTGAGCTTTCAAAACATTGCTTCTGGGTTTTAGGCTTTTCATTATGTTTTTTGCAGCTGATGCTCTGGAAGGTTGATGTGAGTGGGAGTAGAATTTCACCATAAGCTTCTGCCATGGTCCGTTCATGCAGCTTTATAATTCTGTAATATAGTGAATACAATCGTATAACATAATAACCAGATAAAAAAACTTCTGAATGTAGTTATCCTATTATAGGATTGCATTCAAGATACAGAATTACAACTTCTAGATATAAAATCCAGAAACTTCCTGGAAACTATGAAGCAATGACAGTACTTGGGACAGTTTGCTTCAAACTCAGGAAAACTCAATAGAAACTCTTGTCTTCAAACGTGGCTGGTTTATAATTTACTTACTATACAGAAACATGTTAATGCAATTTACATTGAGGAGGTTTTTGTTTTGTTTTAAAGAAGTCAGCTGTCCAGATAAGAGTTTTAGAAGTCTCAGAATAGAAATTTGGAAGACCCAATCTGTGCCCCATTTATTCTGCCAGAAGATTTGGAAAACTGCTGGTGAATGTCTTTGAACTGGGAAGGCTCTTCAGACTACCTAATAGCCTGGATTTGCCTCTTGTTTCCTAAGTGTTGGGAATAAGAATTTGTTGGAGCTGAGGCAGTTGGAGAATCTGTCATTCCTGGGGGTGAAGTGAGTCACAAGTCTCATGCCCTTGGTGACTTACTGCGTTTTGCAGCAGAATAAGAGTAGAAGAGGCAGAGCAGGGAAAGCAGTAACACAAAACATAACAGTAAGCTAATTTTACAAGCCTGTGTGCTATAACGTTGTAGTACTTGTGGAATTGTTAACCCAGGAAGACAGGTGAGCATTGTTTATTTATAAATATGAAATGAAATCCGATGCCATTAACTGCAGGTTAATGAAGTTACTAACAAAGCACTTTCTCTTAACTTGAAAATTGTTTCCTTTTCTATTGCCTTTGTAATATCTACATGTTACCAAATAAAATCTGTGCATGTGTGACAAGACCTGCTTCTGCCTTCATTTGTCCTGGCTTTAGCTTCTCTGGTCTCGGGGATTTTGCCACTCTGTAAAAGCGGTAACTGGGTTGCGACCTCTTCAAATGATTTCAAAGTGGGAGTTAAAAAGTGAGATGATGTGGAGCGAGGGTGGACTTTTGTGTGCACGTGCCTGTGTCACATTAAGGCTGGCAGGTCTTTGGTGCTATTTCTGTAGTGGCTTCCAATAAAATGGGTTTGCTCTGGCAGATGGAAAGTAAACTTGACATTTTGTTGTGTTTGAGGCAAACTCTTCCAAGCATCTTACTGTCTGCTGAGGTTTATATGTCTACAATGTACTGCGACCGGATGCTGTTTCACCATTTCTCAGAGCTCTGAGAACAAGAGGTACACTTCTATAATTAATAATAGAAAACAATTTCCTTTTTAATTTTAATGATGTCAGAAAAGATCCAGTCCATCATGCTTTGTGAACTAGCTCCTGGGAGCTGCTGAGTAATAGAGAGAAAACTCCTGCTTGCTTTCTCTCTAGTGGATATACCATGTTACTTGTTATTCATTAGCCCGTATTTTCGTGCGAATTCATTAAATAGGATTGGTGGGTGATAGGTACCTGGCTGCCTGAAGGCCACTTTGATTCCTGTGTTTTATTGTTACACTTCTGCCACACTGTACTTACAAGTACTTGAGGAAGAAATAATTACAATGCAGGTAAACTTGCTGAATTTTCTGACATTCTTAATGATCCCTATGAAACTGGTTTCCAAATTTGCCTTCGCATGCTTTTAAAGTAGCATTATCAGTAGTTACCCTGCCAGGAGAAGGAATCCAAAGTTCTAGAGTTTCTGGTTCAGGAGGTTGATGTTTTGCTTTGGCTTCCCGCTGCAAGCTGGAACAACTTCATCTTTCTTGTATCTCTGTGGTGTTGCCATCTGCCATCGGGGTTAGCAGGGAAATCATTTTAGGATTGGTTAAGCCATCTGCTGATTTGGGACCTTGGCTCAGAAATGGTGCATTGCTGGACTGAGGGAAAGCATACTACTGAACACAGTAAAACTAGAAGTGTATTTCATCCTTCCAGCTTAGATTTGAACTTAACCTCCTTTTTTTTTGTGTGTGTATTATTATTTGTCTTAGAGAATTAATTAAATGTGACTATACTTCTGTGGTAAAGATGAATTATACTGTGGATTGATACAAGAAGCAAACTATCCTGCTTGGAGCTCTTGTGATAGTTGCTACCAAGATTTTAAGCCACCTTGGCACACTCGTTAATGTGGGCTCCTCCATGGAGGTCCCTGGCATAACGGTGACACGGAGTCCCAACAGGGTTCTGTGAGCTGTGAAACTATGCTGCAGCTGACACCCACCTAAAATTGCTGTGGACGCAGAAGTACCCTGTGACACAGGAGCTCCCTGTTGGAGACAGGGCAAGGAGGTACTTGCTTTCATACACACGTCTAGATAAAATAGTTTATCCTCCATCTGTTAACATAAGAATGCTTCTTATAGGTCTGTATCAAAGCTGGCGTTACATTGTGAGCTTCAGAGAACATCTTTATAACGGGTGGCTTTTGTAATGTTAAATGAGGGCCAGCTGTAGCTTTGTGTCAGGCAGGAGTTCAGCCTGGGCAGGAAATAGCAGTTGAGCAGAACAGCGAAAAGTGACTTTTAATCACCCAGGCACAGGAGTAGTCTTGTTGGATTAAGTACAAACCCGAGGGAAAAATAACGATGAGCAGAGAGAAGCATCATTAAATATCAAAAATAGTCATTTAGAGAGAGTCTTCCAAGAAATTTACATTCATGGCCATGCCCTCCGGCTCCAGAAGGCAATAGGGGAGCAAGATAAGAGTCATCAAAGCTATACTGGCTTTGGATAAAAAGTAAGAATCTAGATTTTAGATAAAGGCAGCAGAAGAACAGAGGAAAGGTTTTCAGCGTCTGTAGTATGGGGGCTCCACACAGGGAGCTGGATCACCAGCCCTCTGGCTAGCCTTAGATCTAGAAGTGAGGGCTTACCTATAGGACAGTCACTACTCAAAATTAGGGCCTTTTTCCTCAAAGCTGGTAAAGGTTGCGAGTAGAAAGTAAGTGTTGAGAGCAAAAAACTGGATTTTATGCTGTACCCTCGTGACTGATCTCTCTTTGATGTCCTGGATGAGAAGCAGTAAGCAACTCAACAGGTATTAAGTGTATTGCTGTTTCATATTCGTTTTAGTGGTAACATTTTGTTTCTGATTTGTTACCCCAAAGCATAACTATATGTCTTGCCCAAAGGCATTTTAAAATCCTGGTGCTAAAGAAGAGGCTGAAAGAGCTAGTGGGACATGGAGCACGTCTGTGGGACTCGTGCCTTGTAATGAGTGAGCGTCCAGCTCCAAGCTGTGAAGAACAGTGTGAGGCTGGTACTATGAAGTAGTGTGAGTCTGGGGAGATTTCTGATGGTGATAGTATGGTGCTGCTTCTGACTGTGTTATGACCCTTATAGTGGTGCTTGAACAGCAGGCTGACAGACCATGGTCGGCAGTGTTCTTGGGTAAGAAGAGGAATGATGGCTTTCTCACAAAATCATTGATTCCTTTGGTAGATGAAATTATGAAAGAAGCCAGGGAATGAGGCTGAAAGCAATCGAGAAGAATCTGTAGTTTAACAAAGCTCAGATCATAAGTTAAACCTAGAAACTGTGGTCTGAACTTCAGTTCTGAGAGACATCCCAACCTTGAGGATAAGAGACTTGTGGCTGAAACATGGGGATATGGTTGAGCAGTCAAAAAAACCAAATTCTGATACTAACTTGTAAGCAAGATTGACTTTCTTGATGCGTTACCACATTGTCAAACTGTAGAGGCTACAATCCAGAATAAAGCAAAATGAATAAACGGATATTGATCAAGCTGTGGACAGAGCGGCTGCTCTGCTGCAAGACTCTTGCATGTCTTCTTACATGAAAGAAATATACTTTTAAAATGTGTGCTGCTGATGGGCAGAACCGAACTGAGAGTTTTGTTTTTACCAATTACCAAGTAAACAGAAAGATTCATTTCACAGGTCATGTCAGACTGTTTTGTGATAAAAATTCTGTCTTCATTCAGGTACTGGCAAGGTGAGTATTTTCCTTCAATCGATGTCTAATGTTGCATTAATATAAAAGGAAAGAATGCTTCAAAATTGAGCAAAGATATTAAAATTCACATTGTTATGTAACTGTCTTCTCAACCATGTTTCACACAAAATACCGAAGTAGAATTTCAGTTAGAAATGATTTTGTGACTAGGAGCATCGTTTATCCAGCTTCACGTAGTTGGACTCAACTCAAGACTCCTGGCAGTCCTGAGTAGTAAAAACCTCTGGAAAAATGGGCCAACTTGTCCTAAAGATGGACTAAATGCCAAGGAACCAGGAACATCAGATTATTGTAGCCTGGTTTCCTAATGCATTTCCTGAAGCTGTTACCCGATGCCTAAGAAGGCAGCACTGTACCCTTTGTGGGGATCGTGAGTAGATCCAGCTTTTGCCCTTACTGAATGTTTTCTGAAATGCCTCATAGTCTTGCAGTTTTTGGCAAGCTTTCTTAATGCCCCATCTTACTGTGTGGCCCGTCTTCTGGGCAAACTTGTGCAAGGCTTGCTGTCAAGTCACAGGTGAATGCAGAAGTCATTGGCAGAACCAGACATCCAGAGGTAAAAGACATCTGTGTATTTTGACACATTCCCCAACAGCTTCTGCAAGGTTTTCTGCAGATAATGCTTCCTATTTCCAGTATTGCACAAAATGATCCTAGTGGCAGGAAAAAAGGGGTAGACATTTGGTATGAAGAGAATTCTCTCTAAAGCAGGTAAGACACCAAGGAGGGGAATTAGACTTTGCTCTTAATACAGTTTAACTTGTGATAATATTAAAAAAAAATCTTCATTTATCCTCAAAGCCAAGGAAATCTGGCCCTGTGAAAGTGCTTTCAAATTAATCACACTACATTATTTAATGGCTATGAAATTATCAGTTCCTTTGGTGTGTGGTAACAGGTTCCACTGTAATTGCTGCACGGTTTCTAGAAGAGGAGAAATTGTGATTTTGTTATTTAGCATGTTAATCAGAAGGAAATTTTGATGTTTTCAGGTTATTAATTTCAATCTGTCTTATAAATAGATGTTTATCTTGGGGTTTTTTTGTGGTTTTTTGTTTGTTTGTTTGTTTGTTGTTTTTTTTTTTTAAAGTAGCCTCATTGTAGCCTGCAGAGGCATTTTCAGCAGTAATGCAAAACCTGCCTTAAAAACTGTCACTGCTGAAAATCTTTGAGCATCAAAGTAAGCCATCCTCTGAAAATTGCTGTAATTGTTCTGCTTTCATCCTTCAGTAAAGGATCCTGGCTGTGGGGAGCAAAGTTTGTAAGGTGACCTTGGCTTCTCTGTATGCACAACTACAGCTGATGATGAGAGTTTTCTGCTGCTTAGCCACCCCTGCCAAGTAACCTGCTTTCAAACACTGTTAAATTCACCTTTCTTTCCCTCTTACTGTCTTCTAAGCAAGAACCATGATTTGGGCATATTTCTGACCTCCTCCCTTCAGTTTCTTTGCAAAACGCTCCATTTCCACTATGTTTTTTTTCACTACCACTTGAATCTTTGTCATGTTTGTCCACCAGTGGCTGGGCTGGTAACATCAGCATCTTAGGAGTGATGGAGATGAAAACCAGAAGGGAGTCTGTTACGTCCTCAGTCATACAGCCCCGTCACCAAACCGACTCACATAGAAGAAAGAGTTCATTAGAAGTTAAAGACACTGCAGTCTCTTCCATTTAACGAGTGTCTTCCTGCTTGAATTGTGGATGATTTGACATTAACTTTTCTGTTTGTGGCTTCTCAGTAGCAACAAAAGCACCCTAAGAAAAAAATGTACCATGATCAATATATTTCATTTTCTGTGTGCTTTGAGTGACAGCTAAGATTAACAAAAAAAAAAAATCAGACTTTACAACTTTAACAATTGCATTTAATTTATAATTATCTGTGTGACTGAGCTGAGACTCCTTACCATCAATATTTGTTCTGGTCCCATGGCTTAACAAGACCAGAATAATGGAAAACTCACATTAAAAAGCAGCGTGGAATTTTTAGCTAAGCTTCAAACTATTGAGACAAATGTCCCGATGGCTGACTTTGCTGTCATCTAAATCAGAGCAGTTATTGCTGTGCTTTGTCACAACTCAGCTGTCATTGTACATACCTGGTTGTTGGAAAATACATTTTTAAACTTGAATTAAAAAAAGAAATAACTCCACTGATGCACTCAGAAGGTAGGAGAAAACTACAGGGGCCTACTAAGTGACCCTACAGTGTAAATTATGGAGTGGCCAGCTCTGTCCTGTCCTTTTGAAACAAAATGTCATATGTAAAGAGAAAAAGCTGATGGGAAGCATTGATGGGGGGCTGGCAGGGGGCTCCCAGGTGATGCACCAGGCCAGCAGATGTGCTCACTGCTCACTTCTGAGCAGGCTGCAAACACACTTTATCACACAACTCTGCTCTTTAAGGGTAAATGAAGTGAGAAAATAGAACAGGTTAAGCCTTTTCAATCACAGACCTGTCGTTGGTTTTGGCAGGCGGAATTATATTCTGACTTTTATCTTTTTTCATTTATTTTTATGAGTGAGTGTGCTTGACAAACATGGTAAACAGGATCAGAAAGGACCTCTCGGGGTCTCGCAGGTCACCAGCCTGCTCCAGCTGCCATTGTGTGCCAGAAATAAAATGACTCTTCCGTGCATAGTAATTTCTAGAAATTCCCTCAATACTGCCTCAAACCAGAGCAGAGAAATGTGGACTTATTGGTATGATTCTTGCTAAGCTTTTTCAGTCATGACTTTGCCTTTATTATGTCCCTTGAACAAGGGGTCAGCTTTAGAAAAGGGAGACATCCCCATTGCTGTATCATGTGGAAAGAACAATTTTGAAAGATGCTCTTTGGAAAACTTGAAATACCAAAGGGAAGGATCACTGCATTTTTAGTCTTTTTTCTTTTCTTTTTTAATTCTAAAATTACTGGTTTGACCCCTGTGGTCCAGAATGCCATGGGCCAGATTTGTTTGGTGGTTTATCTGAGTTTCTAAATTACATGTAGGACATGATGCCACACATTTTCTCTTAAGATACTAGTTTCTTTTTGCCTTGGTCTTTCCTTCTCTTTTCTGATGTGGATTTAACATCTTCTTTATGTATCTGCTGAATCCTTTGTCACTTGATTTCGGGTTAATTAGATCTGATGAAGGGCTTTGCCTCTCTTGTGCCAGAATGGCTCAGGCTTCCAGAGCAATTGCACAGGTTATTAGAAGGATTTATTTTCTTACCAACAGTTACACTCTTTACCACAATAGATTTTTCCAAATTTGTCCTTTACTACAGCAGCATAAAAATGAAACCAATACAACCTTTTTGAACTCGTTTAGATGATGTGTCTGTGTTTATTCAGGACCTGTTTATTTATAAATAATTTCAAGATACATATTCATTGCATATCTAATTTTTGGAGCTGACTGTATATTTTAAAGCATACTATGTTAAACTTAGGAGTCATCACATTGTACAAATACTGTAAAGGTGAAAGTATAAACTTGCAAACCAGGGCACAGACAGCTGAAATAAATGTCCTTTGTGAATCGTACAGAACCCTATTAGTCTCTTTTAGCAAAGATTATGATAAAGCTGTATTGAGTTGTATCCGAGCCATCTGTAAGTACTACTGGCTGGAAGTTAAAGCACTACAAATTCTGTTTAGGAGTGTGATGTCCTGAAGGGCTTTTGGGGAAGGGCTTACTCAATACTCGTTCTGCTCTTTCACTGTTTGGCTAGACACTTGCTGCTGGGCACGTAAGAGATGTGGTACAAGGCTAAATGGAGCTTCTGGTCTAACCTAAGGTAGCTGCTCTTAGGAATTAAATAAAGCATGTTTTTTAAAAAGCTGATGGCCGCTAATGAAGGAAGAAATACTCAGGAATATGGTGGTTTTATTCTTAGAGGTTTTCTTTCAAATTTATAGTGAAATCTGAAACCAGGTCAGTTTTGTGCTTCCTTTTTTTGCTTATGCGAAGGCAGATATTTTTCACACATCTGCTTTTTTTTTTGGTGCTAAGTTCTATATGGATTAAATCTTAAGTAATTTAGTAGCCAATTAATATTTTACTGGCTGTGTCTACACAGGCTGCTGTGGGCTGCTGAATCTCTGTGCTCCTGGCATGCTGAAGCCCATGACTGCTGCTGTGGGCTGTGTGCTGTGCCCTGAGCTTGGCAGGGCTTGGGCTCTGGATCTGCCACTGGAACCAGGGTGGCGCTTGCCAGGGCAACTACAAATGTTGCTTTCATATGCCAACTGTGTGTTGGGCAGATTCACTCACAGGCAGACAAGAAAAGCTTCTGTATCTGGCAAAAGAACCCAGATGAAATTAATCTGGACTTGTTTGTTAAGCTCCTTCTGTACACCCAGCCAACTTCTATTTGCTATTACCTTTTTCACCATAATATTTACCAGAATTGGTTAATGTAATATGCAGTCATTTGTAAAAAGAGGGATTTTTTTTCTTTCCAGGAAAAGTATCTTCCCTGTTTTTGACCACGTGCTGTTTAGTGTTCTTCCCTGCTTAGCTGCTGCAATTTCTTAAAAAATGTCAGGCTGTAAACAACGCTCTTTCCACGCAATGTTGAGCGCAGTGGAATTTCAGAGTTTGAAACTGCATCTAGAGGGATCTATGCTTGCTCATAGAGTGAGCTCCAACTGTCAGAACCCCACCTGCTCTGCTAGGGAAGAGTGCTGGAAGCTCTCCTGAAGAAAACACAGCTGTTTGGCCCACCTGGAGCCAAAGAACAAGAGTCAAATGTGGCAGTGGGTCAATTTATCAGTGTGACAAGCTTGATTATAACCGTTTTTGCTGTTTGCTGGTGATGAACAAGAAGGAAAATAATAATTGGAGTGTTATAAGATGATGGGAAAAGTCACTGAGAAAATACTGGAAGGGGTGCTTGTTTATTCTTAGAAGTCTGCTCGCATTATCTTGTAATGTTTTTATGCTTGATTGTACCTCTGAGTATACGGTTGTATGATCATCTGCATGACTTTTCTTTTTTCCTTTCTCACAGTGCATGCCAATTAAAGGCCTTGGATTTGTGCTTGGAGCCTACAAATGTATTTGCAAAGCTGGATTCTATCATCCCAACATCTTCTCAGTGAACAGCTTTCAGAGTAAGTGCCTTTGCTTGAGTTAAGGAAATAAAACACAAAAGACAAATGAAAACAGAGATAACATTAATAATTCAGGGCTCCTTTTTATCCTTGTCAGGGTTATACAGTAAAATCCCCATGGTTTGCAACTCTTGGATTATACAATCACTGAAGGGGTTCTAGCCCTTTGGTTTGTCATTCACAATACTCTTGAGGATCCTGTAAAACATACCCGCTTGAAGAATATTTGATTTGTAAATAAATTTAAAAACATGAAAAGAAGTCTTGCTATGAGGAAATAGGGATTTCTGGCATCTGTACCAAGCACAAGTTATGAGGAAATTAATCTGGTAATTTTCTCTTTGGTCAGGGCAAACTAGAATGCCCTAGCCTCTGGCTTTGTGTGGGCTTTAATTGTTTTCATTTTAATTCGTTTGCAAAGTAGAATCCAAAGGAGCATCCAAACTCTAATACTTGCTGATAAGGTACTAGGGGTGGGTCAATCCTACAGTCTCCCATCTGGTTGTCTGTACACTATGGGTGACACGTGCCCTAAGCTTGCCCAGGACACAGATTGTATGGCACTTAGGCTGAGTTGCCCATAGTAAGGGAATCAACTCAGCTGATGCAGCAGGGAATATGTATAAGTTGATGTTTCATCATATGACCAAAGCATAATCTCTGCACAGTTTTTGTGCTGAAATTGTTGCAGTTATAAGAGCTTGTGCTGCAGTCACAGGTGTAAAGCTTGAAAGTATAACAGGGCATCCTTCTCTGGCTCCTTCTGTCAAGTGAATACCATCCCCTACTTCTTCACACCATCCTGTAGCCAAAGGTTCATGTCGTCAACTCTCTACTGCAGAAGCTATTAGTATGAGATGCCCAGGGAATAGTGATGAGTAGCTTTCACCAGGCTTGGTCCAGGACTGTGGGTATTGTCTCCTGCCTTGTGTGAGGCTTACGTTTTCCACTGTAGAAATACCTTTAATATTATTGAATGCATAATGTGCACCTCTGTGATACACACAGATACAGGTTCAGGTGTTTTGTACCGGTGAGTTATATGCAGGATTGTATGATATGGTACTTGTAAAAGCATTCCCTCCTTGCTACAGAGCTGTAAATAAAGCTTCCAAGTTCATTCCTGCATTAGTTGCTCTTGAGCTCTGCTTTCCTACATAAAAGTGACAGGGATTATAGATGAGAGATGAGTAACTCTTACTATTAGGAAAATTGTGGAATTCCCTGTTCGTTCGCAGCCCTGAGGTCCAGATATTACATCCTGTGACTTGTGTCATGTGTTGGTCCATTTTTTTTATTGATTTGACCTGGTTTGCATATAGATTGGCCAAGATATCTTACCCCTAGTTCAGTATATCTCTCATATATATATGTATGCAAGGGATGCATATATTTTATTTCATATATATATGTATGCAAGAGATACATATATTCTACTTCATATATATATGTATATAATATAAGTATACATACATATATATATATGTAGCATAAATAGCAGAGGCAAGTTGCCCTGTTTGCTCAACAGTTTACCTGGTGAGCATCTGTTTTCCTTCTCTTTTCATATTGTGGACTGTCACAGAATGCAGCCTTATGATAGTGGTTTTTCCTTGGGCTGTGTGAATCTTTTGATAAGAGTAAGGGTAATGTTTGGTTGCTCCTGCTGTATAGTGAATTATGGTGGAGTTGAGATTGAACTGCTTGAATAATCGTGTAGAAAAAAATCATTCTTAGATTTTTGTCACACCAAATGCCACAGAACACACAACTTTGGTCATTAGAGATGAGATACGTTTTATCTCATGTCAGCTGTCGAAAATGTATGTACTTGGTGTATACTAGTCACCTAGGTTTCAACTGCAGTCAGAATTGAGAGTTTGGGTCCCCTGGAGGGTAATTCTGCTGCTTGAGAAAGGCAGAATCTGTCTTTAGATGGGAAAAGTAACTCTTCAGGCAGATGACCTTCTTTGTCCATTTACTATAGAAGGAGGAGCCTATATGACTACCTTTGACTCAATATTTAGCTTCTAAATAGCTAACATAAAGTGAAATTTGCCTCATGAAAGTGTTTGTGTAAGCTGATGTTTTAGGGTGTGTAATTACATGATGTGGGGCCACTTTGATTTGAGCATGTGTTGCTGTGAGCTCACATAAACACGAGCTTTGAAACAGTCGGTAATAAAAAACTGCTTTGATTAATCCTGATGCAGCTCAATCTGCCAAGCTGTATAGGTAATTTTAAAGAGTGATAGTGAGATGGCTAGTGTGAGACTAGAAATTACTGTCAAGTAATGGGAGAAAAAACAGCAATTCAAGGGGACTTTACTCTGTCACCCAGCAGCATTCTGTAAAAAGAAAAAGGGAAAAGATGGCATGGTTAAAACGGCTGTAGTATGTATCTGGAGATTCAGAATGATGCTAGTACAGGATTCTAGACACGAATCGAGCAAGGAGTTTTGACAGAATCTGTCTGACCTGAAGATCTCTTTGTGGAGATAGGTCGGTGAAGTCTGATGATGAAAGAGATGGAATTGAGTAGAAATGGTAATCATTTAGAAAGTATCTGTAGTGGAAGAAAAATAAAGAGGCAGGAAAGATTTGCAGGTCTCTAGTTGAGATATAATTAAGCAGATAGAAAAAAAATGACCAGTTTAGTACTTTTGTGGACTGAAAAATTGGATTGAGTGTATTGTGTCTTGAAATGGGAGCATTTCTTAGTGATACTGGGATTCTGCACTGCGGCAAAATATGGTTAACTACAGTTGGACGTTTTGCCTGAAGTGTCAAAGTTTCAAGTGAGGGTAAGGTTTTACTTTAGGGCCAGGTGAATGTTTGGTTTGAGTCTGAAAGATATCTGTGGAAACTACAGCTGGGGTTGCTGGACATCCTGCGTGGTTTGCTGGTAGGAAGGCTTAAAAGACTGCTTATCTGCCTCCCCTGCAAACTCAGCTGGGGCCCCAAATGTGAGGATGCAATGTTGCATAAACAGTGTCCTCCTCAGGAAAGATTCTGGAAATTGGTTGCTTTTCTGACTTAAAGCAGGTCAGTGTGGCTGCTCCCAGGCAGATGGCATGTGTTGCAGGCTCCCAAAGTGTGTGTGGGGCAGGGGCAGAGCTGAAATTTTGGCTGTTCTGTCACTGAATAGGAGACCACGTTGGAGGGTGTTTCCTACCCGAGTCTGAGTTCGTTCTTCAGAACCGACAGCACCAAAATAAGTAAAACCTTTCTGTTTTTTCTGTATTAGTTAGAGGACCCTGTGTACTAGTGGGGCGCAGAGTTAGTGCTGTAGTCCAGGGTCTCTTTTGAGGACAATCACTGATTTTAGAAAAAATGTATTTCATGTATGCAAGTTGCATTAACCTGGAAGTGCTTGAGTACATGATTATGCACTTTCTCCTAATGGCTCACATTTAGATAGAACTGTAAGTATAGGTAGAATAATCCAACTGCTGGCTACATACATTTTAACATTTTTGTAACACCTTTCTCCAAAGCACTTTTGTTCTCTGCCTCATAAGGCTTGCATTGGAAGATCCTTAGTGTGTTCAGCCTAAAAGTTCATTCTTTAGCAATGCGTCATCCATGTCTTTCAGAGATGCTGTCAGCTCTTGCTATTCAGATGTGTAACCTGCCCTTTGCATAAAGGTGCTTGCATCAGAGGTGGTTCCTTTGTCTGTATTTGGGCCTTTACTGTCTCTAATGGTGCTGTGATCAAATAAAAAGTTCCAAGAGGGGTTTCCAGTTCAACAGGAATTCCCATTTTTACACCTGCCCTTTGGCTTTGGGTTTCAACGGAAGTCAAATGTGCAGATCTTTGCACGTATGAAGACTGTCACTGACTCCTGTGATCCCTGCCTGGGATGAGGATTATCATGGAATTGTCAGAGTTGGAAGTGACCTCTAGACATCATCTAGTCCAACTCCCAAAGCAGGATTGTCCAGAGCACATTACTCAGGATTGCAGTCAGGTGGGTCTTGAAGATCTCCAGAGCAGGAGACTCCACAACCCCTGTGGGCAGCCCTCACTGTAAGGAAGTTTTTTCTTATCTTTAAATGGAACTTCCTGTGTTCCAGCTTGTGCCCGTTGCCCCTCGTCCTGTCACTGGGAACCACTGAAATGGAATTCTTCATGAATTTGTGTCATGACCATGACTGATTAACAGACTGTAACAGTAGCAGGTCCAGTTACATTCACACACACTGACTTATTTCAGTATCTCTGATGCTACTGATAAATAACTACTCCATTATTTATGTATAATAGAACAGGAGCAGAATCAGTCTTTAGTTCTGCTCAGCACAAGCTCTACTCTCTGTGTTCATCTGCTGAGTTCTGACTGGAGTCTGAGATGATTTTGTTTGGGATGGTAGTAATCCCTGCCCTGGCACTTAGCAGTCAGCGGTGCCACTCCAACTTTGCAGGAAGATCTCAGCTGGTAATGCTGCAGCTGCTGAGGCACACCTTGCACAGCAGAGTGTGCTTAAGAGAACCAAAGCTATTGGAGAGTTACCCTCAGTAGACCATTTCAAAAACAGATGGGCCAGTCAGACAGGAAAATAAGACTGGGATAAAGAGGGGAGAACTAGGAAAAAATAGAGTAGAAGAGACATAGCTGAAGCATTTAAGTTTTTTATTTTCCCAGTACTCAAACATACTTCATATTAGTTTGTGTCCCTGTTCCTACTTTCCAACAATTCTTGGTTCTTTTCTCCTTTGATTTTATGCCCCTATTTTTTTGTTACTGCATTCTATTTTTTTCTTTTCTTTTCTTTTTTTTTTTTTCCCTTGAGGGCAGTACTTTTTTACACCTTCCTCATCCTCAGTTTGAACTTCTGCAGTACAGTCAGTGTTTGCTTCTGTCTCATTTGTGTCAGTGCTAAAGCTGCTGCTGCCTTACATGAAGCAGAATCGGCTTCCTGTTCATCTATCGTACTGGTGTCTAAGATCTTTTGCCATCTTTTTGGGAGAAAAACCTGGTTTTCTTCACTGGAGAAAGCATGTGTAATACCAAAGAGTTGCTGAAGCAGGAGGAGGCATGGCATGGTGAAATTTCTAGCAGTGCTGTAAGAGACAGTAACTTCATGCTTAGGTTGGACTATTTGTGGTTTGAATTAATGTCACATTGACTTTGGTGAGGGAACAGGGCCAGATGTGAAGGGCAGAAATGTTCAACTATGAAGGGGGAAGCAGTGTCCTGAGATGTGTGGTCAGGGCATGGGTGTGGGTGGACAGAGAAGCTCCCAGTCAGGGGTAAATACCGTGAAATACAATGGTCAGTGCTTTCCCAACAACTTCTTTTAGAATGCCTGAAAAAAATATTCTTTCTTTCTGTCCGGGAGAAAAAAAAGAAAAAAAAAAGAAAAGGGGATTGTTAATAATTCCTTATGACATTGTGTAAATCTCAAGTATATCCAATTTTTTTGATCTTTCATATATTAGCTATAATGATGAATCATTTCAATGCCAAAAGATGTTCACCAGATAATCAGTCATAGCTGGCAGCGCAGGAGATGCACACGGATGATCTTCCTTTGTATACAGCAGACAGCATGACACCAGACACATCTAAGCAAAGGCTTGTTGTTGTGTTATGAAGTCATATCCTTGGGGTATTTACTGCGATATTCAGCTGCTTATTGACTGTTATCCCAGTAGTATGTGTTGAGCATACTACACATGAAGAAACTTCCATGCATGATTTAGATAAGAAAATGGTTGATAAAATGCATATATATATAATAATGTATTTGCAGTAATTTTTTGGTTGAACATTTCAGAAATAAAGTAAGAATATCAATTTTAGGACCATGCAAAATTATCAAACCATATTCGTACAATATTTATGACTTAAGTAATCTCAAAACTTTGGGGTTTGAATAATATTTTTTTCAGTGGTTTTTACATTGAAAATAATTTATTTAATTACCACAATAAAAGCATTTTAACAAATGGCTTATGTGTGGCTCAGAAATGTCAAGGTTTAAAGTGATTAAATAATCTCTTTGGAGATGGGCTGATTGAAGGGTGACTTCAGGAAATGATAAAGGAACAGGTGTGTGGTGGAAAAGCAGGTTGACATGAGTGCGAATGTTGAGGAAGCAAAGTTGGCAACTCTGACAGTAGGTAGTATACTTGATTTGGGTATGGAGATGGGACATAGGAGACTCCAACTTCTGTCTCTGACAGAGGACAGTGTGGGTCTGTTGCTCTGGCTTCAATTTAGAAAACAAAGAATGTTAGATAAGATTGTTTCTAGCAAAGCTTGTTGAATGATAATGGGCTGAGGTCCATGGGTGTTTGCTCTGAAAATAAGTTTCATTCCTAGGATGTATTCAGGATTAGTGTTCCTTACAGATTCTCCACCTTGGGATGCCCAAGCACACTTATTTTCCAACATTTCTATTCCTGCCTCCCACAGCCTGGGTCAAAAAGACATAAGATGCCTTCTTGCTGTCTGCTTGGATCTAAGAAAATCTGGTTACCAGCATGAGTCAGCACAACTCTGCTATATTCAGGTTTCCAACATCTTTGTTTAGAACAAAACTCCAATGAGAAATCCACAATCTTCATGAGAAATACCAGCCTGTTCTCTGCACATTGCAGGATGCAGGAGCAAAGCATCCTACACTGAGGACGAGGAGCCCAGAGCTGGAACGGCATGCCAAATAAACAGACTTGGCTATCTAGCCTCTTTGTCTCTTTCCCAGGCTTTTCCTGTCAGCAGATGTAATCTCACGCACATTTGTACATAGATTTGAGAAAGCAAGAAATAACAAATTTTATAGATAACCTTCTACTTCAAATGTTTGAAGCTAGAAATTTGAGGTGAGTTTCATAAGCCAATAATCATGTGTAACATTGGTGGAACAGGCTGTCTCATGAATTAAGACTGAACAGTGCATGATTTACTACTTTCACTGACAGAGGAGGAGAATTTTGATTGAAGAAATTGGAGCAATTCTCTAGTCTTGTGAAAAGTGACAGAAGTTATCACACAATTTAACACACCATTGATTTGCCTTCATTCACATTCTCTTGTTTCTGGAAGCTCCTAAGTCTGTCTTGCTTATATTAAACATTTTCACCAAATTCAGTTTTTCTTCTTATTTAACGATATTCTTTTTGCCCACTTTTTCTTTCACCTTTCTATTTCATTAATTGCCCGTAGGGTAAGCAGTCTTACAGGGGATT
Source organism: Thinocorus orbignyianus (assembly GCA_013400375.1). Lineage (NCBI taxonomy): Eukaryota > Metazoa > Chordata > Aves > Ciconiiformes > Thinocoridae > Thinocorus > Thinocorus orbignyianus. The sequence continues at coordinate 637,917 of VXBW01004067.1, read as the reverse complement.
ACGGGCAAGTGTTCATGGATCAGAAAAAGTAGGGATCCTCCTGTGTGCCCTGTTGGTGGGTTCACTTTGATGGACATAAGCTGTCAGCTCGAGAATCATTGATATTTGTAGACAAAGTATTAACTTGCCAATAGGTTTTACGGATTTCCTGGTGTGCTTGTGTGAACAATGGAAAATTATACTTAGTGTAAGTGCACTGGTTTTGCTTTGGGGACATAGTAGTGCAATCATGGAACAGCATGCTGAATAATTGTTAATTGAGACAGTTTTTATCTAATTTGTAGCTAATTAATTCACTAGATATCGTCTTTATGAAGCTGAGGAACGATCTGAAAAAGAATCAGAACTTGTAATTTGAACATGAAGTAGTTAATGGGTCTGCTCTTCATGTGTCTGTGTAAAATCCTTTCCATATTCTCAAATCTTTGATGTAATTTTTTCTCCATTTGGAAGTCTCTTTTAAAGAATTCCCCGTGCAGATTTAGCCCACTTTAAATACAATGGGAAAGCATTTGGCATGTAATAAGCCCACTTTCCATCACATCTAGATTGGTCTACATTTTGTGAATTTGACAAAGGAGGGTGAAATGAGAAAAGCTGCCCTGGAAAACCATTTTGTAACTTAATGAGAAGCCAACAGGGTGGGAAAAGGGGTCAGCAGACGACTCGTTTGCTTCTGTGTGGATGAACTGCTCATCCTCTACAACTAAAGGTGTCTCCTCTTACCCTTCTGATGTTTTCAGGAAAGGATGCAGAAAATCGCTTTTCTGGTGGTGAATTGTCGGAGGAAGTCTACACCTGCCTGCCCTGCAGGGAAGGATGTTCTTACTGTACAGATGATACTCCCTGCTATGCACAGGAGGACAAGTATTTGCGGCTGGCTATCATCTCATTCCAAACGCTCTGTATGCTGCTGGACTTTATAAGCATGCTGGTAGTCTACCATTTTCGCAAGGCAAAGGTAAGCAGACATGGTTTACTTTGATATTCCTGCTCATTTTGTGGTACTGACTAATTTATGTTAAGTGTGTAGCTTCTTATTTTGACAGTCAGTTTCTCAGGGAAGGAGCTCAACTCAAGGAGACAATGGGATTTCCAAACAGGGATGCTTTACTTTATTTGTGGGGGTACTTAAATTGTTTATGCAGCTTTTGGAAAAGACACTGAGAAATTTGTGTCTCCCACTGAAATCTGCTTACATTTATAGATGGTCAGCAGAGATCAAGGAAACCTGTTATTTTCGAAGTAGTTTTGGAAAATCAGGCCAGTTACACAGATACCTAAAGGAGGCATGTATAGCCTTGGGATGTTGAAAGTCTCTGTTTTACCATTGCTAGGAATGAAGTTTCTTTTCAATATATTTGAGACAATAGCTGGAAAACAATTATATCAAAGAGAAATCTTTCAAAATTATTCTAGTCCTTAGAAAGTTTAAACTTGATTCTATGGTTAAAGATATTTTTCTTTCCTCTAAAGTATGAATATATTAGGGAGTGTCTGTAAATTGCTTATGCGGCTACAGTTGTGCTTTAGGTACTAACCTAATGAACTTTCTGCTTTTACCTCAGTCAAAATCTTACAACATGCAATGTCTTGTGGAATCTCACTGTCACCTCAGTAAATGCAGAGTATTCTCTGAAACTTCCAATTTACTGAAAAAAAAATATAAAAATTTAAGTTGGCACATGTTTACTACCTACATTTGGGAGACGTAGGTGTGCAGACAGTATGCTACACTATTGAAATTAATAGCTTCATCCACTTCCTATAACTAGATAAGCATTTCCATTTTGGTTTTTTGAACACTTGATCCCACAGTCTTCCTAATCCTACAGTGTCTGTAATTGCATGCCTCATTTTGAAAGACTTTAATATCCTGGCAGGAAATCACGGAATGAGCAGTAACATTCTTTTTTTTTTTTTCCCCCTCTTCTCTTTCTGACAGAGTCTTTGTATTTAATGATATTGCATAAAATGATTCAAATTACAGACTTAATTGTATTTATAAAGTTTTTCATTATGAAATGCCTGTTGTAGGCATCTGTTTAGTTGCTTAACATTAACTTAGCAGAAGAACTTCATTCCAGTTTTATGAGGTTTTAGTCTGCATGGTAGTGTTACTGGCTTTTAATGTCATAGACAACATCATGAAAGAAGCATTCTTTGTGACTAAAAGCTTTACTTTCTAGACTTACGAAGTGAACAGAGTAGTATGTGGCTGTTGCAAGTTTGGCTTGATTATTTGCACACTGAAAAACTGTTCTATAAGAAATGTCTATATTTTCTCATAAATAGTTTGACATCAGAGATTAGAAAAATTGCATATACTCTTGTACGCTTACATATGTTCTGATATACATATTTACTGCAATTAAAAAAAGTTACATCTTTATAAAACATACTACAGAAATTTTAGATTTCACAAACCCTTCTAGTAACAAAAGGTGCATTTTTGCTTTTGTGGTGAATAGTCATTTCTCCAAAGTAGGCTATGAGTCAAGAACCAGATGGAATCTGAATTTTTAATACCAAAGCAATACCAAAGAGCCATATACACGCTTTTCCTTGTTTCTAGAGAACTTTTCAGTATGAAAAAATTTGAGCTTATTTTTTTCCAGATTACCTCTTCCCATTAGACGTAATCACATCTGAACGAGGGAGAACCAGACATAAAACAGTCTTTTTTCCAGAAAGAGAAGTGATGCCTTTGAGACATTTAATTTAATTTAGCTGGACAGAGATGGATTCAATTATAATTTTGCTGCCATAGAAGAGAGTTGACTTTGTTCAAAATGTGTATTTCAAAAGGAAAAGGGGATGAGAAAGGAGACAAAACAGTAATATGGTGATTAACGGTCCTTTCCTGTATGATCAATGTTTTCAAGGAATGAAAAATGATAAATAGCTGTTCCATTGCTTTTCATGTCATTCAGCCGAGTTTTTTTTTAAACTCCTTTTATGTTCTTTATCTTGTTGGTACAGCATGATTTTAAAAAGAGACAGATCTTATGTGATTACCATGAAATGAGAAGCTGTAGGAAGGGCAAACACACTGAGAACAATGAGTATTTGCATAAGAAAACTGCTGGTTACATTGGATAATGACAGAAATTTGGAGCAAAGAGAGAAAAGTAGTAACTGTGTGCTGTCCGCTAAGGGGAGAGTTTTCTTTCATGAAAATGAAAGAACAGATATTGAAATATATTCAAACTATTGGCATTTTGAGAATTTCCAGCTACTACTGAAAAGAACCTAAATGAGGTTAGTATGCCTATCTGTGATTAAAGTTACTGTGTTAAGCTACTTATTTCCATTGTGCTGGATGCGTGTCAGAGAAGAGCATTTTTTAATTTTTTCCTGCTTATGGCACTATAATTTTGAAATAGTTGCAAAAAGTAATTTTTAATACAGCATTTTAACAGAAAGAACTGTATCCTGCTACCATTTAAAGAAACAATCTTTAAAAGAGTAAAAGATGGGGGTTAAGAATTAAAAAACCCTAAATTAGCACCCAGTGCTAGAAAGAATGAAAAGTAGATATGTGGCATTGTGGTATGGTTGTTGGTTGGTAAAACAAGTTCAAGAAAATGGGAAAATACTTGTAGTTTATGAGTGCTCTTGGTAAGTACGATCTTCAAAAAACTTAAGTTCTGAAAAATTAAGGTCTGCCAACATAAAACACCTTGGGAAGAAACACCACTGGCACCTTGACTGTGATATTGTTCGTATAATAATTCAGTCAAAGAAGGAATGGTAAAGGACCGTAAGAACCTTTTAGATTGTAATGGAGGTGACAGAAAAATCAACACATCAGTAAGAGCAGATGCAGATCAGAAGTATCTTAGAGAAGGGAAGAAATATCTCAGCTATTCAGATCATATTGGTTACACATACTATGACCAAGCAGTACTTACAATGGAAACTGCTGTGGAAGAGTCACTCATTGGCTTAGTTTCATCAACAGTGTGGAATATTTGCTAGATCCAAGCCAGTTACTAAAAGATCTACTGCTCCAGTCCCACAGAACATGACAATGATAACAGACATGTTTTCAGCAATTACTGCCAAAGTGTTAATGACAGGATGTGACAATACAACTTTCATTTTGATGTCTTTATGACTGACCTAGGATGTGATAATTATGGTCTACAGCAAAATATCAAAGTGATTCCACGAATGAAAGATCTTGATAAAAGGAATGGTATTGAATAGGCAAAGCCTATAGCAAGCCAGATAACTAGCTTCTAAAAGCCAGGATTCTCTTAGAGGAACCTTTAGAATCACAGAATTATAGGGGTTGGAATGGACCTTCAGAGGTCAGCTAGTCCAACCCCCTGCTGAAGAAGAGTCACCCAAAACAGGAACACATCCAGGAGGTTTTTTATTATCTCCCAAGAAGAAGACTCCACAACCTCTCAGAGCAGCCTCTTCCAGTGCTCTGTCACCTTCAAAGTAGTTCTTTCTGTGTGTTCAGACAGAACTTCCTGTGTTCCAGTTTGTGTCCCTTGCCCCCTGTCCTGTCACTGGCACCACTGAGAGGAGCCTGACCCAATCCTCTTGACACCCACCCTTTAGATATTTATAAGCATTGGTGAGGTTCCCTCTCAGTCTTCTCTTCTCCAGACTAAACTGACCCAGGTCTCTCAGCCTTTCCTCATAAGAGAGGTGCTCCAGTCCCTTGATCATCTCTGTAGTCCTCTGCTGGACTCTTTCAGAAGTCTCTGAAGTTTTATATCTCTTCTTTTAGAACTTCCAAGGGTTCCTCTAATGAGTCCTTCTCAGTCTTTTGAAAGAACTCCTCTACAAACCTGCTGAATTATTTCTTGTGGAGTAAGCTGCTGCTTATATTAATAGCAGTAGAGGGGGAATGGAAGAGAGGAAGTGTGCCATCTGTGTTTATAATGACTTCCCATGATGGTGACAAGAACTAAAGATCAGTAGGTCCAATTTACGTGCTTGCAAATTCCTAGAAATGGCAATAAAAAAATAGAACTACTGGGTCTATAGATCAGTGTGGGAAGTGGGCTTTTGTGAGAATGTGATGCTGTACAAATGTATCTGTATCTCTGTGAAGGTGGATTATGAGCATGTGGATATGACACTACTTTTTCCAAGGTCTGCCACCAAAAGTTCTTAAAAAAAAGTTCTTATGGGGCTAGGTGAGCTACACAACTTGTAGGTAACCAAGAGATAACAGAGGAAAAGGCAGTGCAGGAAATATGGTATAAAATCATGTAAGACAGGGAGATGTTGGCATGTGAGCAAATGGTCATAGTTCCTCTTAAGGTATCGCTAGAGGGTATTGAACGGGTCTCAGGTGGTTAAAAAAATCAAGTGAGTGTTATACACAACTTTATGTTGCTTCATTGGCAAAGTATGTCATGGATCCCAAAGTATATCCCAAGCATATTTCCATTATTGACTGTTTAAACACAGTGGTTTTGGTGAAACATCTGGTGCAGAGTCCATAATTTTATTGTTGGAAACTGGGAGGATAGACCAGGAAGGATGACTCTGCTGTTCTCCTTTAATAAAGCAGCATCTCAGGCCCTGACCTGAGACAGGACACTAGAGTCTGGATCGAAAAGCCATTCTTTTGTTCTCTTGGCAAAGAGTCATTAAGTTAGATGTCATGCTCCTTTTTTTTTTAAGCATTGTAGTTACTCATGTAGACTTGCATGTTTGGTAGGTGGCAAAACAAAGTTCAACTTGTTTGTCTAAGGCACAGTACCACTGGTACCACTGACCAGATTCTGGGCATTGCCAACCTGTAAATGAAACTCCAAATGAGTGCCTTCAAGCAGTAGTCAGCATTGGCGAACAGTACAAAATGGCACTGCAGAAAGATACCCTGAGAAAGCTCAGGCTGATGCCTAAGGAATTCATTTGAGGCTTTGTGAAACACAGGTGAAAGTGACTCAGCAGCCCTGAGATTAGCTCAGCAGCAATGTTATTAAACTGCAAGAATCATAACTGGAGAAAATTACAGGGAGAAAATGTGGCCCTTTGCCGAGAGAAGAGAGAACTCCAAAATGGTAGGAATAAAAGAAAAAATGGAAGAAGGCACAGAAGGAGTAGCAGAAGTTAAACCACTAGTGAAGAGCATTGTCGGGAAAGACAGGAAAAAATGAAAAATGTAACAGATATAGCAGATGCTGCTGCTATAACGGGAAAAGACAAAGCAAGAGACTAAATAGAGGAAGCCTGCCAAACAAAGGGAAAAAAAGGAAAAAAATATTCCCAGCTAATACAGAAGGGAAAGCAGATGTACAAATCACTTCAAAGAAATCTTTAACTACTCTAGACAACCCTCATGCCAAGCACTAGTGAAAGCTAGAAGACTCAAGACTGGCATTAGCGGAAGCTGCAGGAGGCTAAAAAGCTCTTGGGAGATGGAAATGGATGAAATCCCATCAGATAAGCTGATGGCACCTGACAGCACTGGCTTAATGACACTGAGGAAGTTGTGCAATGGAGCCTGGGAAAAAGAGATACTTCCTCACTATTGGAAATGTTGAAGTCTTATTAGACTGTCTTGACAGGGTGATCTTGCTCTGAATACTGCAGCTGGGGAGATGTTGAGGCTCCTGCAGTGTAGGAGATATAAAGGGACACTGGATGCAAAGCAAGGAGCAGGCTCAACTGAGGCTCTTAACACTTTGGGTGGACTGGATGTGCATCCTAGCAGTTGTAGAGCAGTGGATAAATGTGTAGGCTGCTCTTCTTTGGTTTTCAAAAGGCTTTGAGGGACTATGAGAGGATCTTGCAGAACAACTTGCAGCCCTAGGGAATCAGATCTTCATGGCTGTATATGGGGATGCAAAACATTCTCTAAGTTGAACAACTAAGAAACAAATAAGATCAAGGCAGACACTAGCAAACATCCCTGTGAGCTGTGCTGCTATTATTGATTTGATAATGGAAACATTATTGCTAAGAACATATCCAAAAAGTATGATACTAAGCTAACAAAAGTAGCTGGCTAGGTAGGGGCAGAAATCACTGATGCTGAAACAAATAATGAGAAGCTGAATGGTGATTTTGCAAGAAAAAGCATCAACAAAATAGGAGAATTCATCTGTGTGTGCAGTGTTAGATGAGCTAATGGAGAGCTCAAACAGGGAGTGACCAGCTGCGGTATTGATTGCATACATTGTACAGGTAGCAAAACTATATGGCACAGTTTCTTTCACAGAAAGAAACAGAAAGTTTAAATAAATATAAAGAAAAACCAGACCTTTTTTATTATTATTTTATTTCAAAGTTAACGTAGGATTTCAGGGGCTGAAGGTCTGCCAGAGCCTTAGAAAGGAAACCAGCTGCATTGTAAACAAATTCTTATGAAAGTACTGGACTGTGGATGGACATCAGCTGCAAAGAACCTAGAGAGCTCATCAGGCTGCGTTTTCAAATAATTCAGGAAGAAAGGCTGAAAATAACTGACCTTTGCATAGTGGCCGTAACGACTCAAACATGGAGCTACCACGTATAACACAACTGCTGTGGGGAACTGTAAGTGCCCTTGGGAAATACAAACAATCACTACTGTCAGAGAGACCAGAGCAGCTGATCTCAGCTGTAATGGGGAAGAGACTAATTGCTACTTTGATGAAGGAGAGATGAGAATGTGGTGCCAGCCTTGACTCATGCTAGACCTATTCAGAAGGGCCTCGTTTGCTGCGAACTCTCATTCAGATCAATGCTGAAGGCTTCAGAGTAATTTCACTAAAGCCAAGCTGCTTTCCCATCATCTTTCCTTGTATGCACTGTGGTGCTACCGGCTTCTGAGCAGGCAGGGGAACCATGGGCAGGTGGGAAGAAACCTTTGGGGGATCTGATCTTTTGGTCTTCCTAATATACCTGTAGCCAGCATCTCTGGATGTAAATCCAATACATCGAGGTAAAATTGACAGCAGCCAGTGTGCTTGGAAAAGGTTGTTTTCAGCTCTGAAAAATAATGGAAAAAATGCTTAGCAGGGAGTCTTTAAAACAGCAGTTTGGAGTGATGGTGTCATATGGCATTAACAGTGATGAAAGTCTTTGATAGAGCCCATTGAAATGAAGGGTTTTGCCTCATTCAAGACCATTTCCAAATGCAAATATTAGAAATTTATAACTAAATGACCTTTTATTATACTGGTCATTCCCTCCTCCCTCCTTCTCCCCCTCCTTCCCCTTAATGAACACTCAAGGGCTGTTGGAAATACAGCAATGCAAATACTTTTAATGAGAGGAGAAAAGTATATATCTGGAGCACTGATCAGGGAAAAAACTCACAGTTAAAAAGACCACATGGCTAATCATCAACAAAAATAAATTATTTTACCTCTCTTGAGGGAACTGTTGCAAATAACAGCAACTGACTGTTTTTATACATGGTTTTCACTCTCAGATTTCCAGTGTCTGGAGTTCAGTATGGCTAAGATGTTCTATGCCACCTCTTTCCTATTTTTCCATTTATTGTAAATACCTTTAAGTGTTCTGCAAATATGATTTCAAAACTGAGGAGATAGTCCCTAAACAATGCAATTTTAAACACTGCACAAAACTGCAAGTAGATGGAAAGTCAACATGCAAATTAATGCTGTATTTCCCCTTTCTTATACTGAGAAATCAAGAATGTCTTTTCTCCTTTTACTGAAGCCATGATAGGATGCAGTAATTCAGAGAGAGATAATCACAGGCTATTGATGTGTGATACATCTTTAAATATTAAAGCATGCTGGCTTTGCAACATACCTTTTTTGCTAATGTAAATCAGCCAATCCTTTCTTTTTTTTTTTAACTCTGCAGTGGCATCTTGATGTGCTTGTGCCTAGATGCCTTTCATCTTTGGTGCACATTCTGCTTTCTTCTCCCTAGACACCAATTTCTGACATCTCAGCTGAAGTGGAAACTTGATAGAGGGAAGAGATCTTGTGCAGATGGAACAGCTGCCTTTACTTGCTGTGCTGGTGGGCATACCTGGCAGTTCACTCAATGCATACACATTCTTTGCAGGGCTTTATATGCCCTTTCTTCATTGTATCCTAGACAGAGAAGGTAGTTTCTTGTGATATCTCAGGGAAGTTTATTGTAGTCTTGAGGTGTGCAGCTTTAAAGACGTTGGTGATGTTGTTTTCAAAACTGTTGTTTTTAGTGGAATTTTCATTCCCTTTATACATAAAACAGAAGTCACAAAATGTCCTTTCCCGTTTTTCTGCGAAGTTAAGATATGCCTTTAGGGATGCTGTACTTTTTTAACTCTCACATAAATAATTGCAGAGTGCCATATTGAAAAGGTGAAAAGTGCGGGAGCTATTAGCCTGTGCCAGCAGTTGAGAATCAGGGATGATGCACTGGGTTCTGGAATTCTCAAAGACAGCAGGCACTGGTAGGCATGGCTACAACGGTGCTATTGCCCTGAGTTTGGAGGGCAACCCAAATGTTTGTTGTGGCATTGGCTCCATAAGACTGAAGATTTTACATCTGCATGTATTTGCATTCTACTACATGGTTTAGATGAATTAAGTACTTGTGAATAGAAAAATAAGCCTAGTTCTACTTGTAGACACTTTAGGCCTAAGGAAAAACCAAAGTGTGAAGGAATTAAAGATCTAGATATAAAATACGTTGGTTGATTGCAGTTCAGTCTCATGAAGAAGAGCTAATGGGAAGAGCAGGGCAGTAGGAAGCACAAAAGGGCTATATACAATTTTCACTAGACAGACTCTACCTCTAACAGGATCTTAAAAATTACTTTTTGTCACTACTCAACAGCAGCTCTAAGGATTCACAAGCTACAATCTTCTCTATATATCTTTATATTGAGCCAACATTTGTCTCTACGTGCTTATTACACAGCACCTTAGGGCCTATCTGGAAGATGTACATGGTTTATCGGGGACTGCACTGACCTTGAAGTGATGTGAAACATCTGTGGACTATGACACTTTCACTCCACTGTGGCACTGAGACTGATTCCTGGCCTGTACTCTCTTAACCTTAATGGCTTGCTGTTTAAGACCTTGCAGTCTATGAATCATTGTCATCTTCTGTTCCACCAGTACTTCACAAAACTCTACAATATAGAGCCCCAAAGTTCAAGTCAATGGAGCTGATATTAGTTCACTTTCAGTGTAAGGGCTGGCCAGGAAAATAGCTGTCACCAGAGACAAAGCTTTAGTAGCCTTGAAAGAGTAGGTAAGTTTAATTGTGTTATGCTAGGATTTCACTTCTAAAGTAAATAAAATGAAGGTAATAAAATCCTTGAATTTCAGCATGTGTTTTCCAACAAAATTATTACAGCGTAAAATAATTTTTGCAAAGCTCTTTCATAGCTAGGAATTAAACTGTGCAAATTGCTAAGATTTTTGGTTGTTTTCACTCTCTGTCTTTGATACTTGCTGAGACTTGTTTTTATGGCCCCTGTCGGGAGGTTGAGCAGACCAATTGGTCTGTTACATGATAATAAGCTTTCCCCACTGATTATTTGATGCAATAACTTCAGGACAGTTGCATTTACCAGAAGTTTCATTTGGGTTTGTGAATGGGCTTTTACACGTTTCCTGGGAAAGGACCTCCTGTCATGCCAGCAGAATAAGACTGACGTTACTTATTTATTGTGCTATTTGTCTTGGAGCTGTGTGCTGCTGTGAACCTTCCTTGTACAATCAATAGCAATAGTAAACTCCCTGGTGGCTTGCAGGAGGGCTTTGGCATGCCTCCCTTTCCAAGAGCAGACTTCTGTCTGAAGTGGGCCTTTCTTTTTGATTTAAGGCTCTAAGTGTAATCTCAGACACTATTCACATGCTATTCCAAACGTGAGCCTGATTTTCAACCAGGAAAGCTTGCAGAATTTCATAGTGACAGTTGGCTGCTTGGTGAGCTGGGAAAAGCATTTGGCCAATAGACAGGGCAAAGATTTGGCTACTGAAAGGAAAACCAGTATAACTAAGGAGAAGCACATTTGAAGATGAGAAAACTTTTTTTTTTAAAAAAAAAAAAAAAGTTTCACTTGAAGGAAGAAAAAGCTTAAAAAAAGAAAGTGGGAAAACAAGTGATATCAGGTATCATAAGAACTTTCAAGTAGTAGAAATAAAACTGTATCTGAAACCTTATTATAGGAAAAGTCTTGCATTTTTTACTGATTTGTTTGTTTAATTTAGTGGTAGCATCTTCAGAAAAACTTTGTGCTGCTTTTTGTGACTTTTTTTTGGCTGTGTCATGTGGTGGAAGTTGAACACAGATCATTCAGACGGAAACATATGCCTATTTTTCATTCTTTTTTCATTTCTTTGGGTGGCATTTGAAGGTTTATACCTCACAAGGAGAAGCCTTATGCTGTCAGCTTCTCTTTAGGACTCTGTGCTGTGAACGCAGTCAGATTGCTTTCTGCCTTCCCTGTCCCAGATGTGCCTCCCTCTGTCTGGAATAAAATCTTGACATTTTTCTCTGACATCTTCTCATCAATATCAATATAGCTGAAAAGGAACTTTGATCTCCTCCTGCTTCACTCTAAGACGTCCCCAAGTTACTGCTTTCTTAGTTACTGTAGCAACCTGCTTGTTATCTAACATGATTTTGGACTCTGGAGCTCACTTTGCCTCTGGCTACGTCTAAGCCTTACTGAACTCCTCCTGAGTTCCCTTGTAATACATATTTTCTGCTGGTCCACAGACCTAAAATTCTCATCTCAGCTTGTTACCTTGTGTCTTGACTACTGCAGTGTCTTTTCAACTGGCCTTGACAAACGTAATCATAACCTGCTCCTATCTATTCCAAATGATGCTGCAAACTATTTTGTGTCCTGCCACCTTGTGTTGTCCTCATTGCATCTCCCTGTTGGCATTGTGCATGAGCTATACCCTTTGGATTTTGAACTCCCACATGAGCTTCTCTCTGCCTCCTCATGCCATTTCTTTGAAGCAGAAATGTCAACGCCAACCTTCAGCATCGTCATCAAGAAACATCCCTTGTTTCTTTCATACCTTCCTCGTGCTTGGTAGAGGTTTTTTGAGAGCCATCCCCTTCTCTCCATGTCACGCCTTCAGATTCAAGGGCTGATGAAGTATGTGATACAGATAGGCTGGGACTACTGATGGCTTGTTAGGAGATTTGATGTTGCATTGTTGTTCTGTTGTTCTTCCCATCTGTTCTTATCTGTCTCTTGTCCCTTATCTTAAACTCTTACCTTTGTGGAGGGAAGACAGTTGTTCTTACATTCTCCTTCTGCAGGGTTCACAATAACTTGAAGCTGACTTGGGGCTTTCAGTAGTATGGTGGTAGGAAGAATAATTAAGTTATACATAACAATATTTCCTTCAATTAAAAAAAAGAGTGCTTTTATTTCCATTACAATCCATGCTATAAACTTAATGAGCAATTTCTTAGCATAATAAGTTCTGAAGAGCTGAAAAATCTCACCATTTTGGGGATCATTATCAACATTTATCAGATTTATCATAAGCTGTTGGTTTAGAGCAGTTTAGCCACTTGGCTCATGTAAAATAAAAGTGAATAAAATAAAATTCAGTTGGTTTTAAAGTATTCAGAATTAGGAGGGTTTGTCTTATTTGAAATTAGTATAATGATCTTCTTCTGTAGTTCATTTGCCTTCTCAGCCATGTGAGTAATGAGATTTTATCATCTTTATAAGATTTATCCTAACCCTTCTTTTCTTACATCATTCTCAATTTGTTTCCTCTAAGCCATCATGAATCTTGAGCTTTGTAGTCAAGTTGTGTTTTTTCTCTGGTAATTTACAATAAACTGTTTCTTTCTGCATGCTTGAACTACAATTTATACAGACTGTTTTAGTGAGCTGGGGTATTATCTTCTGTAATAGGTGATGCCACGTTGAATAAAAAAACTGAAATTCAGTTCAAGTGTTCTGAAGCTGTTTGTAAACTAAATCAGGGGAATGTGCTAACACAGCCCCACCTCCTGCTTGTGAAATTTGGAGGTTGTATTCCACCAAATGTTTTGTATATTCTCTTTGATCTCTTGCTGATTGAACAACTTCCAGTTTATTCATGGAGAACATAATGCCTATGCATCTTCCTTTCATTGCATATAAACTAATGAAACAGGCCCTTAAACTGATCTAGAATTCTGATGATCATCATTTTATGTGTTCAGCTTTTAAATTAGCCATAAGGGTGTGAATAGACTGAAACAGAACTTAGGTATTATTTACCTCATTACTGATTTTCCTTCATCTACATATTCATCACTGTTGGGTGAACACCAGGTATACTGGAGCAGTATGTTCCCAAGGAAGGAATTCCAATTTTTACAAGAGAAGATGTCCCTGGGACATTAACCATTTTCACTGTGTGGGTTCTTCATCAACAACTGCTGTTCTTTCAAGTGTATCTGTCTTGTAGGTGGTGTATTACAACTTTTATGCCACAGGACCCATGTTTCATAATGCAGAACACTTTATCTTCATCGTGATATATCATAATGGGTTTCTTGTGTAACAGAAAGGATCAAGGACCATGTAGACTGAAAAATAAAGTATTTTGGGATTTCTTGGATCCCTGACATCTTGTGCACTTTTAATGAAATTGATTTATGATTGATGGCTGCTTGACCTTTGCTTTCCCTGATTTTTTTCAAAGTAAAAAGTAAATTTAATAATTACATTCTATTTGAGCTCAGCTATAACTGGTAATAGGAAAAAAAATGACCTTTCTGTAAGTATTCTTTAATGGAAATGGAAAAATACGAGGATTATATTTATTTGGTTTAGGAATACTGCACAAAAACAGCAAATGCCAGAAAATTCTGACAATTTGCCAATATAGCTTAAGTAGTAGCATGTAACTGTAGGCCTATCTTTGGAAAATTAGCCTTTGCTATGAAATATACTGTGTTTGCAATCCATATTCTATAAGGAGCCTATTATTCAAATAGAATATTGTCAGTAAAAGTATTTGTCAGTGTGGAGGTTGAACAGGACAAAGAATTTAATCTTGACTATTTTACAAAAAAACTCAGAAGAGGTACAACCCTTTCTCTCTTGTAGCAAAGAGTGTTTCCTGCAGTTAACTGGGAAAGACCTGGTTGTATTTTGTACGTCAACTAACAATAATAAAATGAAAGCATAGTCTGTTACGACTTTTGAAATTTCCTTTTTCCTGAGTGGCAGTTCTAATCAGTCTCTGAATATATTATCACAAAAGTAAAAAAGCGATCACAAGGTTGCAGGGTACCTGACTGAGGCTTTGGGGGACTCCTTCCAGTTGCTTTTGTGCCAGTTATTTAGTCCAGCTGCAAATAGTATTAAGGTAAACACCACAGTGAAATGCAGTTCCACCTTTTTCTGCTCTTCTTACTGTTGGTGGCTGTCTGGGAACTGACAGGTCCAACTTTTGTCTCTTAACAGAAGAGCCAAATATCTTACTCGTTGTAGCTCAGTCTCAGTGTCAGAAAGAAAGATCTCTATGTTCCATTTCTTAAAGGTAAATTTAAAGTGCAGTCAAATTTCTGAAAATAAGCACTTCAGTTTTTCCATGCAGTTTCTTCACTGAGAAAGATAGCAATGTGTTTGTAATCAGGAAAAGTTATGGGACAAGAAGCAGGAAAAAGGCTCAATGGACTTCAGAAAAACAGTGTATGGAAATCAAAGCAAAAATATAGTCTTACTGAAAAAAATGTGTTTACTGTGAAAGCGTATTTTAGAAAAGAAATTGGTAATAAAACATTTCATCCATCTCCACTTCAGACTAAGTATTTTCAACTTGACAATATCTCCTCTCTCTTCTGGCATTTGATAGAAGAACCACCTATACCAGGAAAGGAATTTGAAACAGGAAGGGTTTTCAGATAAGAGACAGATGTGGTGTTATGGTTTCAGCCAAATTTACCAAAACCAGACTGACAGATGGACATTCCTCCCCCAAGAAAGAAAGGAGTGGAAGACATAAGGAGATCTATGAATTTAGAATGAACTACAAACATACGAGGTCCTCCTTGGAAGTTGGCCATCAAAGAAAGAAAGCTGATCCTTTGATCCCTCAGCTTTTGTACTCAGTGTGATGCAGATGGGATGGAATACCCTGTTGGTCAGTTTGGGCCCTGTCCGTCCCTCCCTGCAGCTGTGACCCCTCTACACTTTTCTGCTTCTGACCCTTCAATGGGGCAATAATGAAATTACCTGACCTTGGCTGTTTTAGCAATAAGTATAAGCGAGGGGCTTTCTGCAGACCATTCCTTGGTATAATCAGGTCTTACCACTGTGAGAGTGAACAGTTTTCTGAACAATGTGCTGTTAATTTCAGAGTTTAGTTAGAAGAGGCCCAGCTAAAAAAGTAAAATCATAAAACAGAAAATTGATTCGTTTTACTTCAAACCAGGACATTTGGGAATACAATCCCATAACTTCTGATCACATCTCCGTCCTCATGTGTAGAATAGAATGGATCTGCCGGAACTACTGCTGGGAGCACCAGAGAGCAAGCACACAACCGTCACTTGTACCTTTAGCTAAGCTTTTGTTTTAGTGTGTTTTGAGACAGTTTTGCATAGGAATTTATCTGGTTACTTTAAATATATCAGCTTAGCGCAGCAGAGCAAAACTGTTCTCTGTTTTTTTCCTTCTATACTCTTCTGTCATGTATTCATATGTGCTTTCTAACTGTACATTGAGCGGTAGATATCTTTTACACTTCAGTGAGTATGACTATGTTGTGTTCAAAGTTGAGATCAAAACTGAAATCTGTCTTCACTTTTTTTCTAGTAATTTCTTCTAGGCCTCGCTTATCTGTAAGGCAAGCTCACATTTTGGTATTAAACCACATTTGCAAAAGGAACTTTTCTTTAAATCATAACCCTGCTTTGTCATTTTTAATATTGTAAAAGTGGCAGAACTGTTCAGCGAAAGTGAAAAAAAAAATCAAAATATGCCAACCTTTTCCCATCACTAGGTTCCCATTGTACCATGCTCACATGATACACAGTGACGTGTAGCCCTGGAAATATCCGAGACTTCCTGGACTGATACCGAGAGTCTACAGTGCTGTTGATTCAGTGATACACAATGTAGCAAATATAGAATTACTTTAATTTTATTTTGGCTTTTCATTTCTTCTCTTTTCTCCTCTCTGAAAATACTTTGATACTCACATCACTGACTTTGTGTGATGACATTCAGAAATTCAATGCTAATTAATGCTGCTGTAGTTCCTGGATTGCTTAGGACCACAGAGAATTGAAATGCAGTATCTTATATGCTTGTTTATCTATCATGTTAGCATTTTGTTTCATTACGCTTGATGCAACTTGGCCAACTATGGGTTGTTTTTTTTAATTTCCCTCATGCAAATAATTGTCAAGCATTTATTTATGACCCTTTAGCAGTGCCCAAGAGGTACGTATGACTTTCCTTTCCTAATGTAATTTGCCACAAAAATAGTGTTACTTTCTGGGACTTAGGGCTGAGGAATGACTATTTATCTCAAAGGCTATTAATGTGGTCTAGATAGTATGGATAGACTTAAAACTAAGCAAATCACAAAGCATAATCATATTTTTTGCATGCTTAGTCAAGTACGTGTCCTCCACTAAGGCAACTGGGAAAAACAGAAGGTAAGATGGAGGATACTTGGTCTGTGCTACCTAGGAACACCCCCTCATTTGTTTCCCAGGCAATCTACAGTAAATCTCTAATTTGAGAGGTAGACGGCAATAGCATGCATGGAGCTGATGAATAGTTTCTTCCTAACATGGAGAAAGCCTCAGGAGCAACCCAAACAGTACAATAACACTGAAATCCTGCTTTTGAAGTGAACGTGATCTGGTGTTACCCATTCTTTTCCAGAGACATCTGACAGTTGGACTGTGTGTGTTTACTCCTCAGCTCTTGTAGTCACCATTTCAGTTTTCCTCCAGGAGCTGCCCTCTTGTTTTCATCAGTTTCTTAATGAAGTAGCTGAAGTTAATACCAAGAATAGAGAATTAAATTCCATTTTTATGCTCCAAACACATGCAGTTGCAGCTCCCTTGGATCCAAAATGGGAACTAGTAGTCAGATAGATAAAAAACTCTGGCTGAAATGCAGTCTTGGAAGGAGATGGCTGAGGAAGCACTATGAAAACAGCTTGCTTTGATACCATCATCTCAACAAAGACGTCTGTTCATATGTTGCATGTCTAAGTCTTTCTTTTATCCTGATCTTTTCATTAATAAAATGTCCTGAGTAGCAGCGTATCTGAAGAAGACCAGGAAGCTCCAGTAGAATCAGCTTGAATACGAGCCAACAGTGAGCTCTCACCCCAATCCAAGAAAACCGTATACTAGACAACAGGAAGATGGTGAGCAGACAAAGGAAAGCTGTTATTTCTTTCTACTCGGTGCCAGTGAGGCTATTCCTGAAATACTGGGTCCAGTTTTGAGCTCCATGGTCCAAGAAGAGTATAGAGAAACTGGGGAGAGTCCAGTGGATGACTACTAGTGGGAACTAGAGAATATAACCTACTGGTAGATGCTGAGGAAGCTAAACTTGGCTAGGATGGCAAAGAGGAGGCCGAGGGGCAATCATGTAGCAGCCTACTTGAAGGGTGGTTGCGAATGCAGATCCAAACTCTCATTAGTCATGGCAAGTGATGGAAGTACTTGTTCCTGAACTTGTTTACAGACGGAACGTGCTGCATCATGTAGCGTGATGTCACATGCCATGGCTCTGCAGAGTTGCAATCAAACCCTGAATCTCACATGGAGGTGATAACTGACCTCTGAGCCAGTCACGACCATGAGTATTTCCTGACTTTGTGAATGGTTTTAACAGCTTACTTTAGATCACCGACACTCACTTAACTTTGAGTAGTCACTTAAATGTACAGCAGTCAGTAGCATCTCACAGCTGTGAGTGGTTACATTCCAACTGAGAGGAGGAGTTGTGAATAGTGTCTCCCTCCTTGGGTTGGAGTGCCAGTCCAGCCTGTAGTGGCTGTATAACACAAGGGTATGTGCTCGGCTACGAGTCCTGTGCCACTGCTTAAGCCACACGAGTTTACCTGAACGCCCTTTTTCCAATAACCGTCTCTCAAAGTACATTCTATACAGATGCAAGGCATTTTACTGCTCTAGCATGCTGATTTTTCTGTGTAGGTGTAATGTTCCATACCCAGTGATTCAGAAGTTACTGAGCCAACCAAATAGGGGACTGTAGGTCCTGTGTCCTCGCGCTGCTTCATCATTTGCATTTGCTACCATCTGCCTAAACCTATATTGCATTTTGCTAGCTGTCCCTTTTGATAGCTTCCTGTGAAACACCTGATTGCAATTCACTTGACAACTTACATCAGATTTGAATGAATTGCTTTAGTGGACTGTATTGGTCACTGCAGAACTGTGCTGGAGGGTAGCTACTCTAGTTCAGGATGAGGAAGATGGTAAAGACCAGTACGTACCTGCTCTTGACCTTTAATATAATACCTGACATACTATTTTAATTGCTTTGTTTGGATTTGAGCCCAGTATTTCTGGATGGAAGCTGGGTTGAACTAATGCCTAGTTCAGTCATTATTTTTTCTCCTTTGGCTTATCATTAATAACAATTCCTATTGTTCGTAGTTATTAATATCAATAATACTAATTATTAATTATTTTAGCCGAGCTCTCAGTTAATTGAAAAAGCAAACAAACCTAGAGAATGTGGAAAATCTATGGTAGAGGTAGCTAAGCTAAATCTGAAAGTTAGTATGAAGCTAGAAGCAAAATAAATTGCAATATCACTTCGATCTCAACAATATGTAATGATGAAGTGAGACGGGGAAAACCAGAAAGGACAGTTTTATTGACACAAATAAGTAAACATAGAAATAAAACTCCGAAAGGGAAATGATCACACAGATGAAGCGGCTGGAAACAAACTGTACACAAGATGAACAGCAAGAGAAATAAATAAGCAAAAAAAACAAAATAAGTGCCAACAAGCAAGGCAGATGCAAAAAAAACCCCAAACAAACAGCTGTTAAGGAAGAGAAAAATAAATTGAGCAAATGTTACGTGCAAGTGGAAGAAAATTCCACTGCATGGAATTTCAGGACTATATCCTAAAATGCCCTGGTTTCTTTGAATTCCACTGGAGAATTTGAATTGTGCAGACAGTATAGGTGGGCACCAGTTGGTGGAGGCTTTGGGTTTTTATTTGTTTCCATTCGTTCATTTGTTTTTATGAAAGAGTAAAGACTTTTTTTCCTGAGGTATGTGGGAGTATTTGCTGCTGTGTATGTTGCAGATTCCCATAGTCAAGTAATTCTGATGCTGCCCACAGCCATGCCTTGGGGACCTGTATTTGCAAAGTCTGTACGCTGAAGTATTCAACTTTTGATGGAAAAACTGGTGCTCAGAGACTGGTGGAAATTCCATCTATCAAATATAGAATGTCTTTAAGAAATTAATTTTAAAATATCCTGGTTTAGATTTGGTTTTCCCTTCCAGCTGTTTCTGTTGTTAAATCTTCAGTGCTGGATTAAGACTTTGCTTCCTGGACCTTACCTCTTGGGCTATTATGAGGGTTATTGAAAGAAAAAAGTCATATATATGTATATATTAAACCAATGTATGTGTTTTTTCTAAACCAAAAGCTTTCGTGTTACTTTTTTGTTATTAAGATATCTCCTTTTCTTCGCAGTAGGGAAAATTAACAATTAGATTTTCAAAAATGTTGAGTCAGGGCCACAAAAGGAATCTTGTAGACATGGTCCTATATTGCTTCTTAAAAATTTCTGTTCTAGTGCTAGAAACTTTATATCATAAAGTGTGAAATTTGTGTTATTGGAGGCAGATTTTAACCTTTTTTAAGCTTTTCTTTTTCATCTGCTGCACGCAAGATTTATGTCTCACTTTGGCTAAATTTATGTCTTCATTAGAAATGTGAACTAACTTATACTGCCATTTATAGTTTGTAAAAATATTTGCACTTTCTATTATACATGTCAAAGCAGTGTACGTGATCCATAGCTTCGAGTGTTTAAGCTATAAAATAATTGGGAGTCTAGTCACTTCTTAATTAAAATAACCTGGAATTATTCCATCTAATGACTTCATAACTGGCATTTAAACTTTTGCTTCTAGCTTTTTGGTGTTGGAACAGAACAGAAGTGTCTGCAGAAAGCAATCTTGAAAATTTGTCTGTATGTATTGATTTTTATAGTACCATTTGAAAAAGTTGAATCCATCTGAATACAGAAATACGGGTACATAAGCAATTCCATTACATCTGTCATAAAAGATATTATCATCTTTGTTTATTTTGTAGGGTTGCTTGTAGCAAATGAGTGTCTTAATGTCTTTTGGGAAATTGTTTGATATATGTTTGCTTTGTGAGTATCTCTCTGGAGCATCCTTCTATATGAAGTGAGGAAGGGCTGTTACATGGGGAAATGCAGTAAAGGAGGACTGGAACCACTTTATGTTAGCAGACGAGTGGGTGAGGCTGCCCAAGTGACAGAAATAAATTATATGAAGTGATGACTCAGTTGAATTTGATATGTCATTGGACAATGGGATGACTTGAGCCTAAAAAACCAGACACTGGTATTTCGCATACCATTTTCCCAGCTTTTGCATTTGTGATTGTGTTCATGTTTTACCCAACATAATAGTAGAGAAAATAAAATTAAATTAATATGGGTTCTAGAAGCAAATGCCTTGCATTGTGGGAACACAGTGTAAATATAAGCTGCACTTGTGGGTCGATATGCAAGTTTCAGCACTTGCTAAGGCAGGCATTACATTCTATTCAGATAAATACTTACAATATTTTAGGTACTTGCTGGTGGTTTGCTTTGCTTTGCTTTTTAAAAATAATTTCATAGAATTGTATCAGTTCCATGAAAATTTTGCTGGAAAATTTTGCAGTTTCAGGGTGCAATTTTAGAGACAGTTATCAGAACAGTTTCGCAGTCCTTAATATGAAACTTTTAATAGGAGAGTCTAAGTTTAAGATCCAGAGGGAAAAGTGAAAGAATTGGAAAAGTCTAGAAAAGAGGAACCATAATAGTGATTCTTAAATACATTAAAAAATCTGGCCAAAAAATAAGGAAATAAGGTGTGCTGCCAAGATTTTCCCAGGAAAATCTGGCAGTGGTTGAACCAAATAGCCACCATTATCATCTTAAGATCAGTGGAAAACAGTTCATAATCCTTACTCCAGGCTTTAAGTGTGACTAAAATGACATCAGTAGCACAAAAATGCCCCTGGAGCTGTTTTTTTCCCCTTAAAACAAAAGCTTTGATGGGAATACCCATTGGAAGTAACTTGTTGTGATGATTTTTGAGGTGGACGTTTGTGTAGGCTGTTTATGATGTCTCTGCTGATATACATGCTTTAGACAGCCTTCACTGCAAAATTTTGCCATTTCTGGAAACTAGGTAGCTCCATAATTATCTCATATGAAAAAGGCTTCCTGAAAATTTTCTCCATGTCTTTCAAGCTATGTTCTATGTTCAGTAAATATGATATTGTAAAAGTGACCATTTGAAAAAAATGAATTGTGAAATAGGAAATATGACTAAGATTATAGATTCACTGAAAAACTGAATTTTTATCTAGAAAATTCCACCAGTCTTTTCCAAGCAGACACTGGATGCCAGGGCACCAGAAATTTGTCTGTAAGTCCATTCAGACAGAGACTTTTCTCCTTTTTTTTATGATTGTCTTACTTCTGAAAGATAAACTTCTCCCATCTGAAACCATTAAAGAGATTACCACAAACCATTGATTCCAGCCCACGAGAGGATTTTGTGATGCGAAAGAAGGGGATTTTTCAAAAAATCTTAAGCAAAGCATCTTCTGCTGTCCCATCTGCCTGTGTTGCTTGCAAATGGGAAAGCACTGTGTTCTTCCAGAACAGTGTAGGAAACAATATCTCAGGGGAAGGAGATGGTTAAAGAAATGGGAAACAGCTTTGAGATTTTGTCTTTAAGATAAGGTGCAGATACAATATATATAAATCATCAAGCTCACTGGAATTCACTTTGATTTAGGGAAAAAAAAGGGTTTTATTTTATTTTCAAAATGTAAGAAAACTATGATAGAGAGGCTGCATTAGAATCAGCAAGGAAATGGCATGATATTTTACAATCCTGACAAGTTCATATCTGAATCAAGATCTTTGTATGAAATTTCAGGAAGAATAATAGTGCTTTCAATCTAACAGAACACTTTGTATTCAGTAAAATTGTAGATTATTCATCTGTATTATAGAAATCAAGTCATTAATATTAAATAAGTCAAAATGTTTGAAGGACTTCGTGAAATTTAAATAGTACAGAACAAATTATACTGTTAAATTCACATCTGTAATTCCCATGATCCATAACTCTTCACACTTGAGAGTAATTTTGGCAGTTTCAAAACGTATCCAGGTAATGTATGTTGAATACTACTTAACACAGGAAAGAATGACTTTTTAAATTGGATTTTGTAAAACACAGCCATTGTAATGGGTCTGCAAATGAAAGAATGTGGAGCAAGCGAGTATGACAGGCAGCTTGATACTGTGCTTGAATAGCTGTTACTGTGGAAGCGTTACACTGACAAAAGTGAAGGTGCCTTCTGCAAAGAACCCAGTATCTCAATGGTGCCCAGAGAGAATTTTCCAATATTTTCTATTGGTTTTTGTCTTCTAGAGTATCAGGGCTTCAGGGCTGGTGCTGTTGGAAACCATTCTTTTTGGATCACTTCTTCTGTACTTCCCGGTAAGTAAAGCTATAACTTTTTTGAAAAATTATATCCCTGCCAACATTTTAAAACATGGCATGAATCACCTTATCGAAAATATAAATGTCAAAACTACTTATGTAATGGTTAGTTTAATCTGACTATAAAATGTGCTGTGTTCTGTAAATATTCCTAAGAACCCTTGAATGTTTTACTATAGTTGTAATAATTTTTCAGTTTAGAGAACTTTCCTTTGTTTTTTTCCTTGGAAGATTTTGTGTGTCCTGGGTTAGCTGAGTTTTAGTTTTGCAAGGTTCTCTAAACTATGCTGTGGGAAAAATATGCAGGGTATATAAAAGGAAGACATTACACCAAGAATTTCTCTAGAATGTAGTACAAACGAGAGTATTTATTTTGGTGTATTACTGTTATATATATTGATGTTTCTGAAGCTACGTAACATGTGCAGTAACATGTATTTGGGAAAATGAGATGGAATTGTCCCTATGCTGTAAGAAAGGGGAGGAAAAAGTAATTTTGTAGTCACATAAGGAATATATCACAAAACATACAGAAATAAGAAACAGCGATCCTTTCTCGTCTCAAAAGTCCTGGAAGACCTGAGTTTTTTAATTATCGTGTAAACTCAGTATAATGATTAGATAAAGCAAGACATTGAAGTGTAAATTGAATGAAGTTGATAGAAAGTGTGCAGATCAGGAGGCAGAAACAAAGATGGAGTGATAGATTATTTAAAATATGTTTATGTTCTCTTTTCCGCAGTAGTCAGAATCTTCTGTGCGTTTCCAGACTATCATGTAGTTACTGAGAGATGGACCGGAAAGAACTCCTTAGCACTTGTAGAAAAAGTAGCAAATAAACTGTAGTAGAATGAAGTGTGAGAATACTACAATAAACACAAATTCCGATAGAATTTCTATACATTAATTTTTGAATCATGTGGCCTTTCAAGTTCTAAAGAAAAAGCATGTGCATTTCTAGAGTAGCTTTATGTGTTTTTTCATCTTTCACTTTGCAGATGTCAGGGAGAAAGAAGTTTTGATTTTATCCATATTGTATGAATGCTTTTTACAACTTGCGATACCTCTCTCTGGGATTTTCAGATATTTCTTTCATAATCTTTTCCAGTGAGCAGAACAGAAAGCCGATGCACCGCTTCCTCAGCTGGTGTAGAAATTGTTGCAAAACATTCACAGAAATTCATAGCAGAAAGCATAATGTGGAGGGTTGTTTCCATTCCATGGCTGTTTCCTCTGCATTCCCAGGGAACCCTGGAGCCACAGAGTGGCTTCCCCTGGCAGAGGCTCTATAAGAACCAGTCAGTGTTTACCTAACCTCAATGCCAAAGTATGCCAGAAGCTCTTGCTGTGTCAGCAGTCTGCTCACCTGTCACCCATTCTCCAGGTTCTTTTCCAATTCTCCTCTTGATCCTCTAATTGTATTTCACAAAGGACAGATGTCTTTTGGTGGCTGTCTGCCTCCAGGCTTCAGGCGCTCAGCGCCAAGGATACTGAAATACTCTCAGTGGAAAGAGACTTCTCTCACAGCAGTTGACTCGAAGAAGAACCGTAGTGTTAGATGGAAGAGATGGCCTCCCATAACCTTTAAATGCAGAGAGGGAAGAGATGAAAGGAAATGGAGCTGGGAAGGGCTTGATAACCAAAGAATACCCTCATCTTTTGACTGATGTTTAAACGTTCTCCCCCCCCCTTTTTTTTCCCCACTGACAGTGTTAAATGTACAGGAAGTACAAAATAACAGTTTGGTGTATTCTGAGGAAAAATCTTTTGCTGAAAATTCCTAATGAGCCTGTCTCCCAGTTGGGATGTAGGTACTTGACTAGAGCTTGTCCTTCTCTGCACATCTTGTTCTCATCCTATATAAAACTGTCCACTGAGAACATATAGAAACTAATATGCAAAGTGTATGACCTGACTTCTCACTTATGGCAGTTTTATGCTCCCATACTCTTTGCTGGGACTCTCTTTCTTACACAGCTAATTACTAATTAGGCTACTACTCCTATAGGCTGAAACTTTTACCCAACATAATAGTTCGTTTCTATTTCCAAGGTCTTAGGTGAGTGATGCAGAGAGTGGGATAGTGGGAGGTGGTATTAATGTTCAGACAGGGTAATTAATCCTTATTTCACCAACCTCAAGAACGTGCTTTTGTAAAAACAAAGAAGATTGGGACTGATACAGAAATAACCCTGTCCCTCAATTTACTGCAAGGAAGATTTCATCAATTTCTGACCCAGGGCAAGCTAGTGGAATAATTTAAATGTGTAAAGCATAGCCAGAGAGGTCTATTGTATAATGTTGAAGAAAGAAAAGCCTGTGTTTCTGCAAGGTGTGAATTATGGAGTGTGAGTCCTTGGAATGTGAACTCTTGATATTCTTCTGTACGTGGACAGTATCTAAAAGAAGCTCACCTGCTTCTTGTCTGGAATAAGAGTAGAAGGCAGAGCAGGGTGGAGCAAGCCCTAAACATCGAGTCTGCTTTGCACCAGCTGACATTCACACACATGTTAATTTATAGCAAGGTGTAGAGCACAGATTATCAAATATCGTATTGGTTATAAATCACATACAAATCATGTATAAATCAAGCAGATCTTCTTTTTCCAGGTTCATATCCACTGTTTGTTTACTTCCCATTGTTTGGTGGTTTTATTTGTTTCTGAGAAGAATTGGGAATATTCTGTAACTCCGTGATGTGGTTCAAGACTTAATAACATGTGCACAGAGGTAGAGTTGTTGCAACTATTTGATTTGGTCCTGATTTTACAGTAATGGAGTACATTAGAACTTTAATTAATAGAGATCTCACTCAAATTAGGCTACGTTTTCCACAACTAGCATGAAATACAGGTTAAAATACAGAATGAAATTCACCAGTTTGGGCCAAACACACATCACTGCAGCAAGGTGTTCTCCATTAACATAAGCCTGTTTTCCTTTTTGTATCATCTCTTCTTCTATTGTGATTTGGAAGGTTAAATCAAAAAGCTTTCTTTCAGTGTTCCACTAAGTGCATAATTACACAACTTACCTTAATGCGTGTACAATGTAAAGAGATAAAATGACAGCATTTCAGTTCTAAATAATCAAATATCTATTCATTTAAAGATTCAGAGCAAAATTACATTCTGATTTAAAAATCAAAATCCCCTTAGATTTTCTCAGCACTGCTTTAAGTGTTTTGCATCTTTACTCTCTGCTCTTTTCCCTAGTTCTGTCTTTTGCTACATCCGTTTGCTCAGTCTGCCTTGGATTGTTTTGAGAGCATTCAGCATACAAATTTCTCTGTGTCCAGAAGGGCTTTATTGCATCTCTGACTTTCCCTACCCTCCAATTAAATGGAAACTAAAACCTACTTTATTGCATTGCTTAATTTCTTTCACTAATTGTCATTGTTTCCATGTCTACATGCAGTAATCTATTCATAGTGTAGTGTCATTAATTGAAAAATAATATCACTGGCCAGCTGCCTTTGGTGAGAAAAACAGCTGTTACAATGCCCTTCTTACCAAACAGGAAGTGCAAATGATGGTCTCCACCAAAATTTATTATTCAAATTCTGCTATATTGATAACAACACAGTGATGTTTCCTGAATTACAAGCAAGTAGATGAGCTTTGTCTATTACTAATGCATAAATTTTACCCAGCAGTTACTGAGCAACTCTCGTTTCAGAGACTGTCACTTCTTGTATTTTCTTTAGTTCTCACAGTAGCATCTCTGATTTCCCTTTACTATTGATGGACCTCCAAATGAACACTGGTCTTTGTAATTGATTTTGCTTACATTACTTTGTTCTTAGTTTTTGTAGAGAGGGCCAAAACCTGATTATTACAGAGGAGTTTCTTAACTTCTATACTTGGCATCTGAGGGGAGGGTTCTCATTACTTCCATTTTCCTGAAATACTGGCTGTGGTTGAGCTTTTAGACCTTTCCTAACTCCCTGTCTTGCCAATGCTTGGAACACACCTTGCATTAACACAGGTTTGCATGTTGTAAAGACCTTCAAATAATGCAAGCACAAGCACAAAGTTTTAATACAGTAGCCTGTTAATTGCATTAGCAGTCAGATCTCAGCTTCTTTTAGACATCTGTAATGAGCATCAGTTGGAAAATAGGAAATTCTGGGAAATTCAGGGAAGTTATGGAATATCTGTCCTTGGAGGCGTCAGGACTTGTCTGGGTAAAATTCTGAGTGAATGTGAAAATGGAACAGTGTGTAATACTTTTATGCATTTGTTCCTCAAGTATGTCTATAAGGGATGCATCACAAGAGCTCAGGCACTGTTTATTCCTTACATGTTGACATTCACTGAGGCCAGATGAAAGATTTTACTTTTTCTAACACATTTAGTGCTGCAAACGTGCTCTGATGTCCCGGATGTTTTAGCATGATGGTTTTTCAGCATATAGCTACATCTTCTTTAATGATAAAATAGTTTTTAAAGTTCTTACAATGAATACCCATCATGTTCTTGTTTCACAGTAACTAAAGAACAGGCCTGTCTTCAGTATAGTCTTCGTGTCTCTGAAACCTAAGGACACAGTGCAACTATCTGCTCTGAGATAATCTCTACAGTTTTCCCTAGTGCACTAGAAAAGGGTCTTTCCATTTTATTTGGATCATAGTGGAGTAGATGTGCAGCCAATAGAAAATACGGATTTTAAATGGTATGTTGCAAGGATTTTGTGTGTGTGTCATCTTGCTTGGGCAGACAAGTGGGCAGAACCAGGTAGAAGATTATGCAGTAGTTTGTCTCTCTCAGTCAGTTTCCTTGTCAGATGAACATACTTTTTGAAGTTAACATGCAACCAGTAAACCAGTAGCTTTTTTTGAGAGCCGGCTTGCTTTGAATGCAAAAGCCAAAACTAAGCCAGTGTAACCTATGCGTTACAAGCTCGTGCTTCAAAATACAGAAACCTCATAGGCACTGGGAACACTTGTGTCCTTGCCCTGAACCTTCCAAGAAAAATTCTTATTTCTGTTTTTCTTAACAGCAGGCACTGAAGAATTTCTGCTTTTTGAATAAGTGTATTTGAAATAGCACAAGACACACAGTGTAATAGTTCTTTATGGTTCTGTTGTCACTAATCTACATAGCTATCCTAAAAATCTAATACCTACTCTCAAAGAGATAACTAAAAGCTGTTGTATGTATGATTACCCACATCTAGAACTGTCATTAGTCACAGCCATATGTCTCATGACCTGAATTTGCTACTGGTATCTCTGTGTAGATGACAAATGTTTGGGATATTGGAAATTCAGTAAAACTGTGGTGTCGTAAATTCTAAGAAATTGTAAATGTGGAATTCGGTGAGGAGATTGTTCTCTGTTTGTGTCTGTCTGTGTGCTATGTTCACAGGGGACCTCAGGCTGGAAGGGACCTCAGGAGGCCTCTAGTCCAACCTCCTGCTCAAAGCAAGATCAGCTGTAAGTCAAGGTTATGAAGGGCTTTAAGATACATCTTTAAAACCTCCAAGGAGAGAGACTACCCAACAAGGCATTGAGCAGGCACATAATAAAGTCACATAGTTGTCAGTTTTGAATCTTGTAATGAAATATGTGATGTTGTTGGAACATATAGTGGGGTTTATAAACGACAGGCTGTAGATAGGTCGGTGAAGGTGACTGTTGTTAATATTCTTTCACGTCTGGGCCTCTCACACTCATACTTCTAATACTAGTTGTTGATACCAACACAAAACATGGTCTTCTCCTTCCACAGATCCAAAGGTGCAGTGGAGGAGTGTAGGAGGCCAGTGTTGTTTTTGCATCTCCAAAAGCCTTTTTGAGAACTGAGTTTGAAGGACACATTTGTCAGAATCTAGGTTCACCGAATAGCCAAGTATATGTGTGCATGCAGGACTTGAGAGCTGGAGAGAAAAGGACAGCAGTCAGTGACCTGAACCAACTGCCACATTGGGTTTTCACTGACCTTTTTATTTTAAATGACTTTCTTGCACTGCTGGTTTGCAGGGATTTACGTGGTACAGTCTTGTCAGCCCTTCCTACAGTGAAATTAATTTTGTGATGAGGGGAGCAGGGCAAGATCTTGCCGTTATTTCACTTTACTCATAATTCCACTGAAGTATCTTGTATGAATACATTTAACTTGAATATATAAAGACCCTGCATTAGCCTCTCCTCTTCGAAGTGCCATTACTCCGAATATCACCCCTTCCTTCTTCAGTGTTACAAAACCAGACCACAATCTTGAAAAACATGCTGTGCTCCTTACTAATGCCTGGAACCATGCTATAATAGTTCATCATCTTTGCTCCGCTCTGTAAAGCTAAACCACTAGGAGCTGTGCTAGCACTTGAGTGGGAGACCATAGCAGTGCCATAAGCAAGCCAAGGAATTATTGAACAATACCTGGTAGGAAAAAAAAACCCTAATTACTGGAAGTCTTCACTTGGGTTCCCTGTTTCTCCTGAATTAGAGTAACAGAATAGGAAAAAGTCTTATTGAATGGTTATGTACTTTATTTTATGTAATTCTTGTTTGATGTCAGTGACATATAAGCTAGAAAGGGTAGGAATATTTTTCTCAGCCAAACATGTTTTGATAATCACATTGGCTACTGGGTAATAGAACTGAGTTGATATGCATGGTGTTTTAAAATATGTTTGATTTTTACTGTAGTGACTTAAGTTTATGAAAAGATCAACACATGAAAAAAGGCTGTCTCATGTATTAGTTCAAAATAGAAATGTGGTAGACCTTATATGGGAAAGACAATGAAAAATTATATATCACATTCTTATTAAACTGTAAACTAAAAGTGAGAGTTTTTGATAGTATAGATGAGGCAGAATTAAACTGTACCAGAAAGGAAAATATTAAAAATTATAGTCAACATTTGACATATTCCCAGTAGGGCATGGTCCTGACGTCAGTGATTTACTTTCAGTAATTAATTTAGCACCTGAGAGACTGCATGTTGATGGGAGATAAATTTCAGTTATTCTTTTTCACTTACCCAAGTGTATCTCAGTGAAAGCTAGGGACATGTTCATATTTTTCCAC
Organism: Thinocorus orbignyianus; assembly: GCA_013400375.1. Classification (NCBI taxonomy): domain Eukaryota; kingdom Metazoa; phylum Chordata; class Aves; order Ciconiiformes; family Thinocoridae; genus Thinocorus; species Thinocorus orbignyianus. The sequence goes on along the minus strand of VXBW01004067.1, from coordinate 608,186 downwards.
CGACTGTCTTTTCTCATTGTTTATTCATTCTTTCATACCTGAGACCCAAGGAGCAATAACACTAGTCAAGTGAAAGGCCTGTGGCTTGTCCTTAAATCTAGCTGAACTTGCTCAACTCAGCTATTGGCTCCTTCCTTAGTTCAGGGTTGTTGTGATCTGCATCAACAAGAATCAAAAGCAAACTGAAAGAGGAAGCAGGTCAGGCCTAAGGAAGACTTGACTTAGATAATCTGATACTGAGAAGCCATTTCTGGTATGAACTTGGGTTCACTTGTAAACCAGTGCTGTCAGACTAAAATGCATGGTATGATAACTCATCATGCCTTGAAATACGAGGTTGAGATATTAAGGGTAGGACACAGACTGGTATAATGTGTACAGCAGAGGGTTAAAGCATGGTATCGTACCTGCCAACTTTCATATTGCATGACAGAGTACTCTGCATCAACACAGAGGAAAAGGGAAAGGCAGAATCATCTCAAAGCCCGTTCACTGTGAATAATACAGGAGCTGAAATGGGATTTTTTTCTTGCTCAGTTTTTCTTCTCCATCCCTCTTCTTTTATATATGAATGCGTTAGGTATTTCCTAGCCATCTCGCATAGTTACAGTGTTACACCACGGAGGATGATTAACGGTTAATGATTAGGAGAGAAGAGAAATTCAATGCATTACAATGGAGAAAGAAAAAAGTTGATGTGTTTGGAAGAGATCCTTAAGAAAGGAAATTTCATCCATCAGAGAAGAGACTGCCCTTATTCATTCTACATGCGAAGAAGGTGCAGGCAACGATATCTTTATGGTTTTTAATGCCAGCTGCTAGATGTTGTTAAGCAGTTTTGGGTATATAGGCAAAATGATGTGATAACTAGTGAAATCTTTGCACTGCAAAAATCTTACAGAATTATAATAGTGATATTGGAAAGTTTTCATTGCTGTGTAGCACTTTTAAACTTCTCATTTCTAAACTGTGGGATGAGTAATTACTGGGATTTAAAACAATGCTTTTGCCCCAGATCCATTTACCACCTTATGTAAATAAGAAATTATCTTTTTACTTGTACAGAGGAACTGGAAAAAGTAATATAAATACTTACGAGAGCAGAAAAAAGTATACAACATAAAATATAAATTGCAATATAAAATTATCCAAACCCATCAACAAGTACTAGTGTATTATATATGCTGTATTTCCTTTATTACTGATAATAAAAGAGTAATCTGGCAGAATTTTTCAAAATTTTCATTTGCCAGGGTTAAAAAAATGAAGTTGGGGCCAGCAAGTAAGAAGTTTGCCATGAAACGAGGCAGACTGACTTCTGCAAATGAGTAGCACCTGTTTGTAAGCCTACACCACGTTAAGTAGGGAGAGATGAGATTTCTGTTCTTAGAAGTAACAGTAGTACTGGGAGTACTACTCCCAGAGAATAGGAGATATTCACTAGAACAAGTGATTAGTCTTTACAAAAAACAGATTTTTCCTCTGTGGTATAAACCTTCTGATTTACTGCATACGGGTCTGTATATTAGGACCTATAGAAGAAATAATATTATTTTCAGCAAGCAGTGTTTTATACAAACTGTTTCATTTCTAGATGTGCTGTCTTTGTCTGTCTTTGTCTGAGCAAGGATGTGCAAATATATGCAAGTTTTAAGGAAGCTATTAAGAAATAATCGTGTCCTTCGTAGCCAGTGTACAGCATCCATGTGCTGATTTGTCTTTGAAATCTGAATCCAAAATAAATTTCTTGTAGTGCCATGATACAGTGCAGTGAGTTCTGCACATTCTGAGCAAAGAGAGAAATATGTTAATTAAATCAAAACTTACTGGAAATGGATAGGAGAATTTCAGAGCAAAAAAAAATTAAAGCAATTCCAAGGTAATATATATGGACAAAACCTTCAAAAAACGAGAAGGTGAAATGGGACTTTCTTTGTTGCATGAGTTGCAAGTGGAAGAAAATAACATTTTTATGCAGTTCTCTTACAGTGTATAATTTATCAGACTTTTATTAAATTATTTAAATGATCCACAATTATAGTTTTTCTTGGATGTTAATCTTTTAAATAAGCTGGGGTCCTAAAGCCTTATTGCATATTGTTTAGTTAGTAAAAGCAATGTGAACAGAAAATAGACAACTTTGTCCCTGAGAATTAAAACACAGCAAAAAATCTAATGTAGGAACAGGAAAACTGATCCAAATTTGAGCAACCAAACAGTATAGAAATGAAAACAACACAGGAGTGATATCTTGTACCTTGATATAGTGCTGACTTTGCTCTCATTGTCATGATTACGTGTTATAGAAGGCAATCTGTAAAGCCACTTATTGTACATTCAGTGCTTGTCCTTTGCTTGCATGCAGTTATTTCTCACTACTCCTTACAAGCTTTCTTCTCCTTTCCTAAACCACCGCTTACGTAATTGCAGAAGATAAATATTTTATTCTTTTCTTCTGCTTTCTCTGTATTGACGTGTGGTTTCTCATCTCATATTTAAATTATAAACTCTTTGGTACCAGGATGTTTGGCATAGCTGTGCTGTGCACAGCAGGGTTCTGATCAATGAATAAGAATCACATTACGAATGGCTGTTGCTAATAATAACAATGAAAGCATTTAAAAATATTTTATCAAAAGTATGGACAAGGACACATTTGACAGTGAACTCTTCATCTCCTCAAAGGGCTGGTAGCATGCAATTGTTTTTATATTGCTAGAAGTGCCAGGTACTCTACGAAAATGATCTGAGAAGATTTGATTTGGGCTTGAAAAGATTAAGCCAGAGAAATATTAACAGAAAAAAGCCTGATTCCAGTCCCTTGTGGACCATATTTCAGGACTACTTTACTAATTTCTCTGTAGCTGTACCCAACTTGCATGACAAGACATTAAATGATAAACAAAACAGTGGGGAACAGTAAGAAGAAAATACATCACTCCCACCACAAAGCCTCAATCTGCAGGATTTAAGATTAACAGGGAGAACAATGGGAAAGCTTGCGGTGTCAAGGGACAAGAGCAAGAAGAGGCCCCAGTTTTACTCCAGTTAATATTTCAGTCTTCTACTGAGTAGTCACAGAACCATGAATTTGTAACTCAGTTTTGTCTGGTTTTAGGGGAGTGACCAGAGCTCATAAGATAGAGGCTGCCTTGATTAATGCATCCAAGTATTCCATGTAAACTGGAGCAGCTCTGCTGGTGTGGCTTGAGAACAGACCAACTTCAGATCACTTTTTAGATCTGAAGAGGTTTGTTGGTGGGGAGTGGTGGGGCTGGAGAGGGTTCAGATGCTTGCTAGATTAGGGAAGGTTTTTGTGACTAACAGCAATGAGTAAGACTTGAGGTTAATTTAATCCTTCAAAAATGTCTTAGACTCCTTGGCAAGTAAGAACTACCAGCTACTTGTCTTTGTCTCCTCTTATATATTGCAGATAATGGTGTCTTAAGAAGTCTCTTAAAATTTTTGAAACATCTGTATCAATCATGAATTCACTATAGGGCTCTGTTAGATAATCATATGCTCTATTTTATGAAGACCCAGGAATTTTGGAAAATAGCTGAGTCAGAACATACCCTAAATGTCTACAATGTAAGTTTTAAGCAAGGTTAATACATTTAGTATTGGTAGGATTAAGGTATATTCTATTTCAGATATCACCAAGAATATTTAAAAAATCTAAATTTCATTTTTAGCTGCTCTTTATGTAGCTTTTCTAGAACCAAAAGACATTCCACACTACTAGATTTACAGGAAGACAAACACGATTGGGTTTAACCCCAGGCTGAGATGAATATCTGTGTACTAGAGTTACTGTCACTGCTCTTCATTGTGGGAGTTAACAAATAAGGAGCACTTCTTTTCTCAGGTAGGGTATTTTTTCTGTTTAGTATGCCATCAGTGCTTGCTACATTTGGAAAAGAAAGCTCTACTAACATCAAAAGCCTTTCATATCAAATGATGTAGTTGCGAAAGGCACTCACTTCTGTTTTGACTCTCCAGTGTATATAGCAGATAACAGAGGTGATCAAAACCTTTTAGACATGAAACTAAATTCATAATAGATAACTAATCATATTTTATACTGTAATTTGCATGTGCTATCGTTTATATTAATGACATGTATGGATCAGATGAAACAAAGAAAGCTGACAGAAAATGAGTTGTTGAGAAGACAGTAAAATTCGGAAAAGTTATTCTCTGTTATTTTCAACAAATGAAAATTGGAACCTTGATCTAACTTCAAGAAATGTTTAGTCTTAACTGATTAAGAAATGGGTTAGAGAGCAGGAAAAATCTAAATTTGAAACTCAGAGTGAAAGAGAGAGAGAAATAGAGGACAGAGAAGTCCCTGTTGCTAAGTGCTCTTTTTGTCTAGACAGCATGGCAGACATACTTGAGATTTTGTAGTTACCTAAGCAAGTTCAAAGAAATAGATTTTTTTTCTCTTCTAGATGTGTCTTTCTTAAAGTAGATGAAATGTTGTAGCGTGATACACTAAATCTGCTAGGTTCATTTCCTTAGACTATCTAAAGTAATGCATTTTTCTCAGACATGTCACAAGCAATCCTGTCAAAAATTGCCTGAATGAGTTTGTTTTAAATCATAAGTAGTTGTGATATATATAGTAAGTGTTCACAAACCTTGAAGGAAAAGAAGGTCATGGCCTTACGAGTACTCTCAGCTCCTCATCTAAAAGTGGATCTTGCAGTGTTTCATTTGGCCAGTCTCAGATATGGGGTCTCACTGCTTGGGTGTTTTATCTCATTGCTATTTGCCTTTCTATCTATCTTACCGGCTTGACTTGTCTTTTGAAAAATGGCTGTGTTTCCTCTTGACCCCCTGGAGTTCGGTTATTTTGGTTTCTGTTTACAATCTCATTCTTAGTTCTGGTGACAACTGTTAATATGGCTCTTAAATATTTTGTCCTTTTTTTATGCTGCTTTTTTTGGTACAGTTGTTTATCCGATGCCCCAAGCAGTAGCAAGAAAATGCAGAATATGTCTCTTCTGGTAGGGAGTGGGTCTTTTCTTTGATAAATCAGTGAAATGTTCGGAGGACTCCCCCTGTGCTCAGGAAAGAGTGGAACATTTGAAGAAAGTCTCCTTCTGCTGTTTTGTCGATCTGTTAATAAACACATTTTGTGGACCGTGCAAGTGAGATGTGTCAGGAATGCAAATTAGATCTTGCCGTGGAAGACTGGTATCTCTAATGGCTTATTTTCACAGCTGCAGCAACAGGAGGGAACCAGCAGGTACTGGGTATAGTTATTTTGGTTGGTGTCTCTGAAAGGAGTAGATTGAAGATGTTTGGATAGTTAAGCCATCAGCAGAGAACGTGTTTCCTAACATACCTTCGATTTTTACCATGGCAAGCCTTTTAAGGACTCAAGTTGCAGCTCCACATTGCTATGCCTAATTTTAGTGAAGTGAGGTGTTCTTCACACAGAGGGCTGTGTGCTTTCAGTCAGAGATGCAGAAGCCAGCATGCCTGGTTTAGTAGCTTGGGGAGTTGGATGTGGTGAAGACAGAAGGATTTGTGGTTTATGATCTGCCTAGTTTTGTGCGTGGGAAAATTCCTTCCTTCGCAAAGGGCTGCATGTTTGAACCCTCTTTTCAGGTGCACCGTGCAAACCTTACTTTCTCACCAGGTATAGGTTGTTAAAATAACCTCCATAGAAAGTCTTTTTTATTCAGTATCCCACTTATTAATGTTTTTATTCTGGATATGACAGTTTAAGTTCTCTCTGGCTCAGAACATACAAACTTGTGCCACGTTGAAGAACACTTTAGCATTTTGGCTCTAAGATGCTGTTGCATGAGAAGCATTCAGCCTCTTGTGCTGCTCTTGTTCCATTTCATATTGCTTTGTTAGGCAGTAGTAAATAGGTGTAAGCACAAATGATAATCCAGCTTCGCAGTGTAGTAAGGAAGATATTTTACCTGTTGGTTAGATATTTTACCAGTATCCCTGAGCCACTCCCAGTTAAGTAGTGGCTGTGTTGGTGTTTCCAGAGAAGAGGACCCATAGTGCACGTGCCTGCACTCTGCACAGAGGAGGGCTGGTTCTTCAGGCTGCTCTGCTCCAGTGCTGCAGAGAGGAATGGAGCGGATTGATGCTTTTCTTTAAAAATCCACCTAGACATTATGTGTGATGGAGAGAAAATCTCCAAAGAGCCTCATTGTTTTGAATATAGAAACATGTTTTGCAAAATTTATTTTAATTTCTCAATCATAATAATTTATCAATATCTACTCAACACTGAATAAATATTTTTCTTGCCTGGGTGTATATTAAACTTTTTTTTTACTAGAACCAAGGAACATGAGCACTCTGGCTCTCTTAGCCAAGCAAACTGCCCACAATTTTTTTGGAAGGCAACAATGTTCATTTCCATGTGATATGAGAACTGTAAGAATGTCAGTAGGAATAGGAATAGTATTTCTTTTGTATTTCTATAGTTTCTACTGTGGAATGAATTATCAGTTTGCAGCTGTGGTTGGTTTCTTCTGGACTTTTAAAATTACTCATAATTAATTATTTATGTTAATAACATAATTTGCTTAATATGGTTAATGTAGATTTAAGACCGGTGGGGTCATAGATCGTGTCATCAGAGTATGTCACTCATTTTCACAATTCACCCAGTTACTTCGCTGTTGAAGCCAATAGCTTCAGTTTACCTACAGCAGATTTCCCAGATGGGCATCTGTTCCTGATTTGGGAACATTAAGAGGTGGTGTGTTCGCACCACTTCCTCTGGAGGTTTGTCACAACGTGGCCTTTGGCTTGTCTTCACTGCTGTTGTTGCTACAGGTACCCAAGCTGAAAATGAAAAGTTGATAGTTCCAGCGATGATGTCTGCAGTAAACTAATCAGCACTGGCTGGATTGAGGTGTTCGGCTGGCATTTTGTGGAGAGAGGTTTTCTAAATTACTGGTTGTCAAAATAAATGCTGACAAAAACTTTCCTGTGGAGGGTAACAGCCAGTTCTGTCCTGCTCTTTGCTGTGGTTTAACAGGGTGTTTCAAAGACCTGATCTGTCCATATTATCTTTTCCATGCAACCATTTTAAAGGATGGTGTCGATAAAATTCCTACCTTGGCTCATGAACCTGCTTAACATGTAGATCAGAGAGAGTATGCAGCCAAGAAAAAGGTGTTCCTGAAGAACCTAAACCATTGGGTAGTTTTTTCTCACAAACTTAGTCTTAAATACTTCACTGGCTTTGCTAAATTAAGACAAGGAGATAAGGTATTTTTGGAACTCTAAATAGCTGCATGTTTTCTTTTTCCCAGGTAGAAGTCACTATTGGAAAATACTCATATAAACCCCCTTCTCTGCACTGTATATTTGTAGGGATTTCAGCCGTATTGTAATGAAAGGCAAAAGTCTCTCTGAGTCTGTTTTATGACCCATGTCTTGCATTAAGTATACTTGGCAAGTTGCTCTGAATAATTTAGTCTATTATGTCTTGATTTAGCTGCAGCTCTTGCAAGATTTATTTTAATATAGGCTACTTCACCATTGTGTTTTTAAAAGGTTACTTTTTCTTAAAATCGCAGATACGGTCTTAAAATGAATTGTTAAATTTTCCTTGTTTTTAGTGAAATACTGTACTGCATAGTACACTTCTTCATTCATAAAATAAAAATGGCATATTCTAAACCTGCTGTGAAAATGTGTTCAGTATTTGGCAAATGACTGGGCTGAAAAGATATCTGTCTTTTTCTTTGGTGGTGGTTTTGCATCTTAAAATGTTTCTCTTTCTGCTTCTTGGGTGACTACATCTTTGTTAAGAAAAGGTGATAGCGGTGCCTCCAATAGATTTTTCCACATACAAAGTGGGGAAACCGGGACATACAGTTGTCTGTTGTCTACCCAAGAGGCATGTTACAATGAGGAAAATGTATGTGAAGAGATGAAATAAATAATTGGATTGTAAAAGTTAACTGGTAGAGGCAGGAAATGTTTTAGAAGGTATTTTGACTTTACAACTTTGATTTTCCATTTGCATAGTTTTGCATTGGTGTGAACAGTTTTTGAAACGTGCCTATACATACGTACCTGTTGCCTAGATAAAACGTTCTGATGAAATTACTTCTGTTAATTCTGAAATAATGTTTATTGAGTGTAATACAAACCATGATAATAGAAGTATTGAATGGTTAAGGAGCTCCATTTCTCCTCTGCACTTCACTTGTGCTTCTTTTCTTACTCTTCATGTGTATGTGGCTGGAGCCCTGGCTGTCCCACCTGCTTACCTTTGCTTCTAGTGTTGCTGTTGGTAGAGCATGTCTAATAATCTCCATTCAAAACCTGACAGTTTGCTTGATCAGGAAAACCACATTTTTACATGTATTTCACTATTTAACTGGAAAGCAATCCAAAGCCCTTGTGTATAAATTTAGGAAGAAGAAACATCCAATGAAAGAGTGCAGACAGTGTGGTCTACGCTGTTTTTAACACTTGCAGCTCTTTTTGAAAACAGGGAGCCAGATATTTTTTTTAATATTTGGGTAGTTGCCTTTTAGTGAAGTCAAAGGCTCCAAACTCCCTAGCTGGCTCCTAAGTATCTTTACTATCAGATCTATGACTATACATTAATGTTGTGCTTCATGGCTGTGGCTGGTGACCTACATGAGTCAGGAAAAACATTTTTCTCCAGTGCACAGTTAGCTACATGGATTCTGACCAGCTTTAAATTTTCAAATGCAACAGTTGTGTCTGTTTTTAAAAATCTTGTTTGAACAGATTTTAAATCTTCTGTGGTGATGTGTTGATTTCAGTGGAAACTTCTGGCTCCAGCCAAGTCCACATCTGGTCAGCCTGAAGTTTCTGAACTGTTGAGATCAGCCAGCTCTCAGGTCTGCAGGGACTGATTTCCAATTTCCAAGGCTGCTCAGGTTGCTGTTAGGATAACTGTATTAAAGAATGTGAGGCTGTCAGAAGTAGGGAACACATACATAGCAAAGGTAGAGAAATAACTGGCATATCAAAGCAGATGGATAAGAAGATCCACTGGGCCAACAAAGCCTAATTCTGTTTGGATTCCCTGAAAAGTATTTGTTTCTTTTGCTTTTTGGTGGTAGTGGAGCGGAAATACGTTTGAACGAGAGCAAGGAAAAAGCAGTAGACAATTCAGACTTTATTTTCTCTTCTCTCTTAAGATGGGATGTGACTAGATCTGTTGTATAGATTTTAATTTTTTTTCAGTCTTGGGTTTTTTTCAGTGTTAGGTATTTTATATATTGTGCTACACCCTGTCATGGGCTCAAGGGGACTTCTGAGCTTCAGACCTTCTCCTTGGCTTGTACTGGATGCTGCAGAAGCATCCAGTGACTCACATTGGTGAGGGAGACATCTTTCCTAGGCAAGCATTTGACCCCAAGAACTGGATTTACCACCTCCAGCAGCTTAGTGCTTATAGCCCCTTAGGCTGGGAGACCTAATACTCCCTGAATTACCATGTTTTACTGTTTTAGGATTGCCGCTCCTTGAGCTGGTGCCATTGAAATCTCTCTTTGTATTTGAGAATTATACAGTTAAATATAAATAGTTTTTTCTGTTACTGTGAAAAGCTAAGCATTAATTTCTGTCTTTGGAGATAGATACAGAGAACATATATGGTAACTAGTCTCTTGATTTAGCTTGGTTTCAAGGTGATTTCTGTTTCTCCTCAATTCCCCAGATGGTTCCCACAGCTTCTTGGGGCAGGGGACTAATCCTTCTGGTAATATTACTTCTTAGGCTTTTCTTTCCCCAGAGAAGATACAGATTTAATGTGGTGTCTTCCTCTATATCCCCTTTATCATGTTGGTTATGAATTCACCTTTGGGAAATTCTACAACCCTTAGCATTTATAACTGATTCAGCCACCATGCAAATTTATGTCTCTCATACGCTAAGGAGGTGTTTTCTGAGACAGTTGTAACCTTTATTGGGAAAAAACCCTGGAACACCCTTTGGTACTGCATGGGCCTTGTTGAGCATAACACTTCATTTGTTGTGAACCAATCTGTTTAAAGAGTGCAAGCATGTCTCTTTTTAAAGACATTGTGGATTATAAGTTAACTTTTTGTGACTTGACTTTGGAATACTAATTATTAAGCCATCATAAATCAGAATAGTGAAGCTGGATCATTAGTAACTCTAACTAGGGGCTAGATTTTTGGCAAATAAATGCATATTCAGGCTATATGTTCAACTCATCTAGAAATTAGTATTTCCAGAACTACTAGGATCTGTGAGATTCCACTTTTTCTCTTCAAATTGGAGGAAAGACATGATGGCATCTTGGAAGTTACATGGACATTTATTTTCCACAAAATAACCTATTCAGAGATGCACTGTCAAGCATTAGCTGAGATATACCTTATAAAAAAAAAAAAAAAAAAAAAAAAGAAAAAAAAAGAGGCAAAATAATTGATGATGTTTTGATAAAAAGGCATTCTAAATATGCTGTCATGTCAAACCAGAATGATCTTGAAGGTTCTGTTTGCTTAGTCACCAGATAAATCTCGGGAGGCTAAATAAGCTCCAGTGTGAAAACTATGTTCCATAAAGAGCTTTAGAGATCTGCTGTTAGTGCCTGATGGGGATAAATCCAAAGTGTAATAAAACTTAGTGATAGCAAAGCATTCTGATGAATCAAGTTCTAGAACTCTGTCCTTGTATTTTACACCAGTGCTGATGGTTATGCACTTATACTGCATTGTGGGTTTCCAAAAAACTTTACAGGCAAGACATGTATTTGCTGAAACACAGCCAGAGGTTTAATATGTGTTTCAAGGCAGGCGATGGAGAAAACCTGCCTACAGTTGAGAGTACAGTGGGAGGGAAAAGAGGATTTCAGTAGGCATGATTTCAAGCTGGACTTTGTGTGGGCAGCTAGGAAGAAATTGTCTTCTTTTATGAAGAAACCCAGAAGATCTTAATTGGCCATAAGCATTTTGACTTTGGTGTACATTTTACCTAAAGTACATTGCCCCCAGCAGCAGAGCACCTCCAACGCTATGTGCTGAGGAGTTGATTCAGTTCCAATTCAGCGGAAAGAATGAAACCTACTGACTACTTAGTGTGGTTTCCTGCAGTAACTGTGTGCTTTGTGGAGGCATTGAGCTAATGATCCAGCACAACTCCACTTTAAAACTGTGAGATTTGCAGGGCTAATGGGCTTTGATGGTACTGTGTGTCCACAGGCCTATTACAATAAAATGTTATGGCTTAAAAAGCACATGTGGTTTTTAAAAACAGGGTAGAGATGGAAGTGTTCTTATATAATTAACCTAAGTATATATTCAGCTGCTATCATACCTCTAAAATGTCCTGTGTAGTTGCACCGGAAATATTTGTTGGTAGTACAGGATTGGATAATGAGTTGTGCATTCGCTAATATTTAAGCAGATGCTCTGAGCTGTGAATCATGGTTTGAACGGTGGTATGTGGTGCCCATGGTGTACATAGGCCCCTGAATGCCTTCATTCATGCCCATCTGTTAAGGTGGCACTGTGCCCACATACAAGTGGATTGGTCCCTTTTCTAGAAAGCATCGTGCCAGACTGTTATGAGTTTGGATGGCAAGCAGATCTGACATTGCAAACAGTATCTCTGTTGCGGGAAATCCCTTCTCAATATTAGGACTGAAGCATTAATAGGTGACTGGATGTACTAGGTTACCCTGGAGGATATTTTAAGTGTTGAAAGAAACTACTGAAACATGGCAGAGGAGTGAAGAGTGCCCATCTCAAAGCACAGCAGGATATCCAGAGGAAGTGTCTGATGGTTTGTTCCGTAGCTCAATTGCCTAGAGACAGCCTAAGACAGCTATTGCAGTCAGGCAAGGGCAGATGGTGTTGGGCAGTGGGACAGATCGGATGGATCTCTTCACAGTATCTCCTAGACGCTTGTTAATGGAATTAGCCCAAAAGGCACTATCTTAAATAGCTGTGTCATATCCGGCATTGAGCTGTGCAGAGTACTTGCAGCAAATTCTTCAGTTAAATGAAAATGTAGGTAGTTCTCCTGTGAAGCTTTTTGGGTTAACTGGGCATAATTTTAAGACAAATTTGATTATTTGAAAATGGGGAAAAAAATCAATACTTTTGCATCACTTTTATCTAAGCAATCATCCATAATCAGATGATGCTGATGCTCAGCTTCTAATCTCTTCTATGTATCTAACATGGATAACATCCCTACCCACAGCACTAGAAGCTAGATGATCTTTAAAGGTCTCTTCCAACTCCAAAACCATTCTACGATTCTACAGCTGAGGGCAAAAATAAAGAGAGTTCAAAAATGAACACTTCAGGGATTTTTGAGTTGAGGTCCTGCTCAAAACTCTTCATGCTTAGGCTTCGGATTCATTGCACTGACAATTTCATGTACTTTTTTAAAGATTTGTTCTTTGACTTATGATTTTTGAGATGTTCTAGCACTGCCCATTCCCTCTCAATGTGGAATATAGAAATTTGATGACTGAAAAGGAAAATGGGAGTTTGATCTATTCATGTGATTTTTTTGGCTTAAAAATCAAAGTAAAAAGCACCTTGTCTTAAATACATTACAAAATTGTTAGAGCTGGCTACAAAATGTTTGACTTAGTCCTCCTAATGTTGATTATTAACTGGCCTTTACTGAAGTAAATTCCTCTGAAATAAATGCTGAAGTACCTTTCTAGTGAGTGTAGATGTGTATTTGAAGCCTTTAGGGTGGGATTCTGTCCAAGCAGCTGAAGTCCTGAACTTCTTGAAGGTTCTTCAAGGTGCCTGCCTTTATCCCTGGGTTATCTATGGAACTCACATTAGTAGAGGTGATTTACTAAACCCCTACAATGCAGGTAGAAATTATATGCCTGATTTAGACTGACTGAATTCCAGTCAATGCACATTGGCAAACTGCACGGTATTATTTAAAATATTTTTGCCTGCATCTGACACCCAAGGTCAAGGGCAAAATTAATCATCTTATAATGTGCACAGTAAAGTTAATCTGAAAAACAAAAGAATGTTTTGTGTTGCGCAGGAGTATGGCTTTCTAATAACTTTGTGGAGCTCTGATAAGGTTGGTTGTGGTTTTTCTTTTCTTTTAAAGAGTCTTTCTAAATGCTCTATATCTTTTAAGAAGCAGCAACACTGAGGCTATAAAACTTATTATTTGCTCATTTTTGTGAGGATGAGGTTTCATAATCCTTTTGAACATTAAATTGTTTAATGTTAGTTCTCTTTGCCCTGTCCTACCTGTCCTGATAGCAAAAATCTGCTGTAGTGGGCAAGTTACCTGTATTGACTTTAGCCATTGTCTTTAGAAAGCGTGTGTTCATCACCTCAGCTGAATAACTGAGCTGGCTGATTGCTGTGTCATCAAGTGAAGTCTTTCTTCCGTGTCCCTAATTCTCCAGCTCTAAACATACTTTACAGTTAGCAGGTGACCTTAGAAAGTCTTTCCATCTCCAACTCCACAGGTGGTAGCATGACTACTGGGACAGTGTTTGGGTAGGGCAATAATAGCTTAAAGCACATTGAGGTTAAAAGCAAACATCTACATGCATTTGTCGAAATGACAAAGATGAGCCACAGTTTGTGAAGCCTCACGCACAGCTGCAGTAACCACTACATGAACAGGCACTGTCTGACTTCTTCTGGTTTCCAAATATTTTTTTCCCCGGATCTTTGTTGTTAAGGAACAGAAATTGATATCTAGTATTTAAATGGATTTCAGGAGCTGGCGAAGCAGAGGATATCACATTTCCTTATGTACAATAAATAGATTTTGTGACATCCATCAGCAAAACCTCTAAGCATTTTTAATGAGATTTGTGCTGCTGTCGTGGTCTAATGCATTATGAAAGCAAAAAGGAAAAATGATCTATTGTCAGATTTTTAGTGGGCAGAGTAGTCGTTTAGAACTGCAGAGGGATTCCCTTATTCTCTTGAGAGCAGCCTAGGTATGTGGGTGAATTCTGTGCTCATCCTACGTTCCTAGCTTGGAGCTCAGCAACCCTTTGCTGCATATTGTTTGTCACTTTAAAGAAGGCTTTTCTCTGGGAATAACAGTAGGGAGTGGGAAAGCCTAAGAAGCAAGCAAAACTAGCAATATATAGCAATAAGTATAGATATATATACTTACATACTTATAGCAACAAGTATAGCAATTCTTGCTGTTCAAAGCCTTGGTCCATGCCAGACCACATGCAAGTTATGGAAGAATAAGTAGAAATAGATGATGGCCCTTGGGAAGGCATTGCACTTGTTTTCCATCACATAAACTTAGGAAGAGATTTTCAAAAGAATTCAACAGGGAATCAAACTTGGATCAAGTCTTTGGCAGCTGCAGCAATGTACTTGACCATGGGGCGAAGGAGTAGTTCAAGTGTGTCTCCATTTAAAAGGGGAAGTGAGAACAGTTTCCACCAATAGAGCCTGGCCTCCGCAGCCTTCACGAGGAGCTACCACGTGCCAGCTCACACCATGCTGCCTTGGACAGCTTCTTGGTTGACAGCTAGCCCAAATGCCTCAGCTGCTCATACAAATAATTCAGTGCAAATCAGTGGGATTTTCTAGACAGAAGCAGTTAATATTTCAACAGGCAACTGCAGATAAAATTACCATGTCAAATTTCATGGTAAAAAGAGCTGTTGCCCTTGTTCAGAAAATTCTATGCCTGGAAAGTTTTCAGACCTTCCTATTCCAACCATCTGAAAAATTCTGCTTTCAGATCAACTTTGAAATGTTCAGAGCCTCTGCACGCCAGTCTTTTTTTGGCATTGTTTTTCTAGTTTGGAAGAATCAAAGATGAAACAGGGTGTTTTCTATCCTTTGGCAAACCTCAGGAAGCAGATTACTGCTACAGACTTTCCTCTGGTTCTGCGACTGTCCTAATATATATAACTCTGTGTTAGGATAAGAGGTCATTACTATTTTTCAGATCTTTCTGAGAAATTTCTTGCTGGATGCTCTGTTTGCACAAGCATGTTCGTGCATGTGTGGATGCATGTTGTTTTTCCAGCTGATTTCCCAAGAAGTAGGCTTTTTGCTGCACGCTGTTGCCTTCCCTACATGCAGAATTTGTCAGATTTCCAGAAAATGTCTACCTTGAAACCAATCAGTCCAATAGCGTTGAAAAAAGCAGATTAAATTTCAGACCCTGGTTTAATTCGACAAACCGTACTTTTTAAAGAAATAAATTGATTCTGCTGGGAAAAAAGAAACAACAAAAAAAAAATACCCAAACCAAAAATAACCAAAAAACCTCCATGCCAGCGAAGCACAGCAGCTTCTTCTATCTCTCGCAGCCCACATGTCTGCCATTTTTGCCCCCACTCTCCTAAATATATCTATGTCACCCAAAGGACATAGTCCTGGGCTTTTGGCCAATATCCTGGGCTTGAATTCCCACATAGAAAAGCATTTACTTAGGAAAATAATATGTGGCAGCCGGTAGGCACAATACTACCTCTACTGCCAGAATGTACTGACTCTAAATGAAGCTGTGGCAGATGGCCTGAAATGTTTCAATGCTTTCTTTCTCTAGACCAGGATTACCCAATTAATTTGTACTACAGTGCGTTGGGTCATTTGACCAAGTTGTGATCAGATGGGTGGGATGCACTGGATCTAGCTTTGCTGGACCAAGAGGGGTCTGCAGGTCAGGTTAGGGCAGTATACAGCCAAATCCTTGGGACAGCAGGATGTTGGATCATCCCTCAGGGCACCAGGGAAAACATCTGTTGGAATGAATGTTGGCCACCAAGATGATTAGAGGGATGGAGCACCTCTCTTATGAGAACAGGCTGAGAGAGCTGGGGCTGTTCAGCCTGGAGAAGGCTCTGGGGAGACCTGATAGCAGCCTTCCAGGATCTGAAGGGAGCCTACAGGAGAGCTGGGGAGGGACTCTTTGTCAGGAAGTGTGGTGATAGGACAAGGGGTAATGGTTTTAAATTGGAAGAGGGGAGATTTAGATGAGATATTAGGAAGAAGTTCTTTCCTGTGAGGGTGGTGAGGCACTGGAACAGGTTGCCCAGGGAAGCTGTGGATGCCCCATCCCTGGAAGCGTTTAAGGCCAAGCTGGATGAGGCTTTGAGCAACCTGCTGTAGGGGGAGGTGTCCCTGCCCATGGCAGGGGGGTTGGAACTGGAAGATCTTTAAGGTCCCTTCCAACTCCAACCATTCTATGATTCTATGATTCTAATGAGAGGTAGACTCCTTGTCCAGCATTTGAGCAGCCCTGTTTTAGATAAGGGTGGCATTTTAATTGGTAACAATGCGTTCATATGCTCTGTACCTGCAGAACTAGCTTTATATTACCATTTATTGAGTGTTACCCTCCTTTATGGTACTTGGTAGACAGAGCAAAAGGCCAACAGGACCTCTCTGTTGTTGTGATTAGAGAAATCCTTAACTGAGCAAAAAGTTTGTTATCATTATGGAAGTGGTGAGGAAGATTTGGTATAGCTTAGGAAAAATATACAGGGAAGAATAAGGAGGAGTCAAAGATGACATCAAGATTTTGGGGTTTGGGGCAGAGAGAGACTAGTGCAATCATTTTTAGTGTGGCGGGATACTTGGCAGATTAAAAGGAGCAGCTATCATTTTGCTAGGTTTATTAGAAGGAGCAACTTTGAAGTATAACCTAGTAAATACAGTCCATCAAACCAGAATTAGGCCAGCTGCGTATTACTGGAATAGCCAACTCCAACCATTCTTGTCTGTTATATCCTCTTCTCTGGGTACATGTTTTTACTCAGTTAAGAAAAGTCAGTGGAATTGCATTTAAAAGTGTTGTCACTTCACAGTCTGTCACAGGGCTTTTGCCAGCTCCCTTCAAAAGGAGTTGGTGCCTAGAACTGTGCCAGCTGGTTGATCTGATCATCCCGTCACTTTACTAGAAAATCTAAATATACAGCAGTCCAAGCTGAAATATGTCTGCTGTCCTGTTTTGCAACTATTCTGCATTTGAATGAAGAAATACTTCTGCATTAAAGCAGTACTGAAGCTCTCTCTATCTTTCTGTTCTATAGGTTGTCATTTTATATTTTGAGCCAAGTGTGTTTCGCTGTGTTCTCCTAAGATGGGTTCGTCTTCTGGGCTTTGCTACTGTTTATGGAACTGTGACGCTCAAGCTGCACAGGTATTTCACATATTATTAATTTCCATCTCTGTGGGAGTGTGTGCAATCTGTGTGAATACTTAGATGGAAGAGCTGCAAGTATTATCATAAACAAGCACCATTTTTAAAACCACTGTGTATTTCTCCTCACTATTCCTGCTCAAGTTATATGCTATTAAGCCCAGTAGAGAACTATGAATGAAGATGGGATTTGATTAAAAATACACACATTGGCTGTAAAATTGTGCAAGAACTCCTTTTCACAGAAGGTAAATAAATTTTCCATGAATATGGGAAGAAGACAGAAGTTTTTGTAAAGTGTTCAAAACTTTCCCTTCAAAGTGTTCATAGAGGGATGCTTTCCAAGTGCTTAGATACAGCGATGGTGGGTGCAGCAATACGCTATGACATATCTACTTACTATGTTTTCTTGTGGCTCGTAAGTCAAGGGCTGCTTTCTTCAGGAGATCACAGCAGGCAGGCTACACACTCACAAGCATCAGTCCCTGCCAGCAAAAATGTGTGGGAAGTCGTGGGTTCCTTGGGGTTGGCAGTGCATTCACATGCAATTCAGAGACCCAGCTTTAAATCCCACTTGTACATTCCCCTGAAGAATTGAAACCTTTTCTGGGTATACTGGATAAAATCCTAATGCTTTTTCCTCTTTAAAATTTAGTGAAAAAAATTACTGTTACAGTCTCTAAGTATTCTTATTGAAGCAAAGAGATATGCAGTATGTGTGTATCGGTACTTGGACATCCAAAATGAAGTAGGCTTGCACATCTTTTTATCTTAGTTTCATTACTGTGTTGGCATGTTAAATAGAGGAGGTTTGATATTACACTCATAAGCCGAACAAGGACTGAGAATATCTTGTGTTTCATGTTGCACTATTGGCTTGTCACATCTTAGGTGGAAAACACTGCTTTCCCTTTGAAACAGAGCCTCTTCTTGTGGCTGCCTTTTTGATTATGTCCTGGTTACAAGTGTGCATTTTGGCTGGTAAACTCTGACTGTGTAATGCTGTGTCTGGCCACATCTCTGCATTGGAATTCATCCAGAAGATACCGTAACCTCATGGTATTTAATGGGATGAACAATTTCTGATGCAAAAAGAATGATGACTAGAGCGCTATAGAAAAGATAGAACTAGTGACTTTGCTTGGATGGTTTGGATGATCTGTAGCTCAGATATATGGAGAAACAGCCTAAGACTATGGAAGATTCACATTGTCATTGCAGTTCTGCTACCTTAACAGGTTGTTTATATGATTTTACACGATGTGAGGAAGCAATATCCTGACAGGGCAGTTGATCTCTCACTTATGTGAAGTGAGAACAGACTGAAAAATTGGCCAGAAAACCTTGCGCTTCTGCTTTGCTCATTCAGCTGTTTGGTGAACAGGACAAAGATTAAATAAGAAACCAAGAATGGACTACATCCTTATCCTTGATCAACATGAAGCTATCAGCAGACTGGACTGTATCAACAGGACAGCAGTCAGAAAATTAAGGAAAGTGATTATTCTCCTTTACTCGGCACACCTTAGACTGTATCTGCAATGCTGTGTGTGTCCAGTTTTGGACTCTCCGAAGATGTCAGTGAACTTGAGTGAGTTCAGCAAAATGCCACCAGGATGGTCAGGGCTTGGAGCACTTGCCCTGCAAGGAGGGGTTGAGGGAAGTGGTCTTGTTCAGCCTGGAGAAGAGATAGCATTTAAGGGACCTAACAGCAGTTATCCAACACCTACAAGGAGGTGAATGAGAAGGTGGAGACATGCTCTTTACAGCAGTGTATACTGGGAGAACAAAAGACAATGACAAAATGAAGTGGGAGGTTTCAACTTTATACAATATAAATTAGCATCAGGGTCGATGTTATACAAGGAAAACATTTTCACTATCAGGGTATTTAAGCTGTGGACCTAAGTGCTCATGAGGTTGTGAATTTCCATACTTGAAGGTTTTCAAGACCAAACTGGTTAAAGTCCTAAATAACCTGGTCTGGATTCTGTGTTGTGCCTGCTTTGAGCACTGACTGGATGGCCTTCTGAGGTAATCCCAACCTGAATAATTCTGTATTTCTATGTGAAACATGAAGAGGAAAAAAGACCACTATATTTTATATATTAATCAAGAATTACTCTCTCTGGGGATCTGTCTTTGTTTTTCACCTAGGTTTTCTGACCATTTCTTTCTTACATTCATGGTATTCTGTTCTTTTTTCAGTACTGAATATTTCAGTCAGGGAGTATGCTTTGAAAAGACAATGCAAGTTACATATATGTTTTATTATATACATTTGCAACAGTTCTGCTAATTAAGAATAACACAATACTAGCAGAAATTTTTGACAGATATAATTTAATCCACGGAGATAACAGAGTTGAAGAATGGTTTACTGTAGATGCCACAAGTACTCACAAACAAGCACTGGTTCCCTCCTGCAGGTAGCCTGTGTTTTGCCTGGGGGAAGAACTGATTGCTAGCAAGGAACTTGTGATTTTTCGAAGTTTAATGGGAAAACCAATATTGTGTAAAAGCAGCTATTAGTGATAACCAGAAAGTCTAAAGCTGTGTTTCTCAACAAACTGAATGCTTTGAGTAGCACTGGAGCATGAGGGTTATCGAAAGCCAGATAGGAAGCACTGGAAACTCTTGTTTTCTTTGTGGTTCCCTACTTTCTTAGAAGGTCTTTGAGATTTTGTTAGCATCAAGGAGAAATCAGAAAAGTAGCTAAAAGCAGATGCTTGAGGAATAGTAAAAGAAGAGGGAATTCATGTGCTGATTCATTCTTTGAACACCCGTCACAGTCAATTTCTACAGTGCCTCATCCTAAATTGCCTTTCTTATTCATTGTGCATTTTTAAAATAATGAGCTGATGTTTATGGGGGTAAGGAAATGAGCTTAATTTGAGAAATCCGGCTATAAAGCCATGAACATAAAATTCAATACTCTCCTCAACAATGAGTTCCTCAGAATAATTCTCTCAAGAAATAATGTTTCAAAGTTAACCTTTTGGGTTTAGAAGAGCTGTCGATGTTGCATCTTTCAGTACATTTCTGTCACTTAATACTCTATGTCCTTTGTCAAGCTCTGTATTTTATGAACAGGTTATCTCATTATTTTTAATATTTTGTGAATTTATGCTATCTTGTTGTCAGGATTCATTCTTAATTCCGAATTAAAGCTTAAGAATGGAAGGAAGCTATAGGTATATATATAACACAGATGTGTGCCTGTGTGTGTGTGTATACATGGGATAGCTTACAAACATTTTAGGAGAATGAAACCCAGGAATGGGGTCTATAGTTTGGGGGAGTCTCCATTTCTTATGTTACTAAGAGAAAAAGAGGAGGGTGGGGAAGTGAAGAGAATGAGAAGGTACGGAGAAGGTAACGTTCCACATACGGAAAATGAAACAATGACACTTCATTTAAATACTATGCCGTGCCTTGCCATTTGATACAGTTGGAGCAAGAAGTGGCCTTCCTATAGATCTTTGCAGGTGATAAAGAAAGGAGAAGAGCAGTGTGGGTAGTGTGCAGTGCAGTGTCACATGCCATGGATCAGTGTCTTACATAAAAGGAGCTGGTAGAGAATCCAAAGACATCAGTTTGCTTCTTGAAGCACTTGGGTGTAGGTGTGCATTGATGAACATGGAAGAGGAGGACATGGTGTGACCTCCTCTTGTAGCTAGGGGAGGGTAAGACCAAACAGAGGATCCTGTCTTGAAGTGGCTGGTAGGAACGTGGTGCAGAAAGATGCAGAAGGTACCTCGGCAGCTGGAGCCTGTATGACAAGGTGATCCCTCAGCCAGTATTTCACAGTTATAGTGCCAATAGATCATAGTGGGTTTTCCGACTGGATGGGGTGGTATCCCAAAAAAACAAACCCCTGAAACAAAAGGGGGAAAATAGTTTTTGAGACATATATTGCTGCTGCAGAAATACAGTGTCCTCTGGTCTGATACTACCTTATGGAATAATTTGGGGGTTTGTACTACTTTATCTTGACTGGCAGGATTAGGTGTTTAAGTCCACTTGCAAGGAAAAGGGGCGATTTAGTCAAACTTCAGAGCTGGTTACATCATAGGGGCTTACTGCAACCATTCTGAGTATTTCTCTTCCTGGAAGAAGCGTATTTTAGCACCTTTGTTTTATTTATGCAGCTCTGCTCACTTTGTAAATCCAGTTCCTGTAATCTCATGGTAGATACTTGGGGGCAGCTACTCCTGTTTATTATATTCCCACAAATAAATCACAGCATCTTTGGCAAGAAAGCCAAATGACCTGTCACTGTCAACTCCCCTCTGAAGACCAACCATCACGAGACAAACTTACTGTGAACACTATGGGTGCACGTTATAGGATCTACTCCATGGTTCTTTTGCTGTAAGTCTTTCCCAAGCCCTGGAAAGAGAATTTGTCTGCCTCCCCTTCCAGGGGATTTGTGGAACTGTCTACAAATGAATGATTTCCCCTCTTCTCTTCCTGAAAGTGAGCAGGCTGCAACTTGAGTTAGGTTTGATCCCAAGACTCATGAACTTTAAAGTACTCCTCTCTTGGGTGAGATGGGGTTTTGTAGGAATTGCGTTTGAATTAACAGATAAAACAGACAAAAGCTTGCAATAGTTTTGTGCCGTTATGTAACAACAGTGCAATCTCAAGTTTCCTTATTAACTTTAAATCCTGATAATGCAAACAAAGCTCAGTAACACCGTACTTCTGTATCTTCCATGCAACCTCACGGAAGGAGGTACGATGTGCAGTTTGCCCGGTCTCTGACTGCATTGTCTTAAGCAGGAGAAGGGAAAGAATATGTGGTCAGACATGAAACTGTGATCATTCGTTCCTGGAGAGATGCAATAAGGGCTGAATGTGCCACACAAGTCTTGTGCAGACTCCTGGAGTGAGGGCGATGAAACTGTGAAGACATTCTTCTGGAGAGAGGAGAGACACTCACACTCTGAAGCCTCATCTGAACAGATTTGCCTGAGCTCTGCTTGTTATTGTTCCAGCTTTGGGAAGAAGGGCAGCTAGACTTTCAGAAATAAACATCCTGCACTGAGAAGATACTTGTTTTGTACTGCCAGTTTCTATTCTACGAGGAACGTTAGCTCAAGAAGCTTCCAAAATTTGCCAGTGTTGGGCTGAGAAGGGCTCACAGCCATATACTTTTTGCTGTCAGCAGCTGGAGCTCCACGCCTCTGATGCTCTCGCAGCCAGAGTTCCCTGTTCTGCCCCTTCTCTTTAACTTGGATTCAAGTTAGAGCTAAATGATGCTCTGGCTGATATCATCTAGCTGATATTCAGAGCTAGCATCAGTGTAGGAACAGTAAGGATTAAAAAAGAGGCTTCCTGTCTTACTGTCACCTCACTTTAAGTTTTATTTTCTTGTAGTGATGAGTCAGATGAGAGGGAGGCACCTAGTTTCATTTAAAAGAGAGACATGGAGAAAAAGGGGAGGCATCAGGTAGCTTTTCAATTAATTGTGAAATTAATTATATTAGGGAAAAGTAAATCTTCTGTGAAAGCAGGGCATCTCTGTCCTCTTCCACTGCCTTTCCCCCGTGTAGCAGTTTGTTGCCACGCACACTTACCCATTTAAATGAGAAGTAAAACAGTACATGGAAAACATACAAGAATTCTTATGTCATTTGCATTATTTGAAGCTCATATCACACTCACATTGCTCCGATGCTTCTTTTTAATGAAAAGAGGTGGTTCAAAGATAGCAGTGAAGAAGAGGTTGTATGTGCTAAGTCTTACAAAACTATGAAAAACGGTGTTGGGAGGGGAAAGCAGACTTCATAAATGTTTCCTCAGTGTGAAGGCTGAAACCTGCGGAGTGAGCAGGTCCCTCTCTGCCCGATGAGCCCCAGGCGGTGAGCGGGCACCGGCTGCTGGCTGCTCCCACGCTGGGCCTCCTGCCTGGCTGCTGGGGCAAACGGCAGGGAATCAGAGGCTTTAAGACCTGGGGAGAGAGAAAGGCTCAGGGATGCAGTTTAGGGAGGAAGAGAGTTGGACTCGCTGCAAAAATGTAGGCATAGACAGTAGGAGCTCGTAAGGAATGAAGTTTCACTAATTAGGCTGGTCAAGGAAAAAAAATCTGCTTTCTTGTTAGCGTGTCTTAAGCTAATTTGTTCATTTCCTGAGTGTAATTAATTTCTCAAACCTTTGCTAGTTTGTTTATTTATTTTTGTCATCCTTAGACAACAACTTAGAGGGTTTAGTAAATTCCGTAGAGTATTTCTGCATGATGCACATTCAAGATGAAATTCTCATGTTGGTGGTTCTTCTAGATTAAATAACAGAGTCACATTCTGGTTTATTGTGGCTTTTTTCCCCAATAAAATCTGAATTATTAAAATCCTATTTAGGTCTTTTGTATCCCTGCCATTCTCAAGCAATAACTAGCCTTAACTAGACAGGATAATGGTTCTGTTTCATATTTCTGAATAAAATATCTGCTTTTATATGTATAAACTAATAAAATGTAGCACAACCGTTACAAAGACTCTCAGCGTAGAATTAATCTTGATGGAGCACAGTGTGGAAGTGGGAGCAATAAACATTATCTTTAAGGAATAAAATCAGCAGCATATAAAGTACGTAGGATTATTAGAGCACTCTAGTCCTGAAAATATTCTCATCATCATTCCTGTTGTCGGAAATGCCAGCTCACTAACAGAATGTGAAAAGAGGGCAAAGACTTGAAAGCAAAGATACAAAAAGATATAAAAAGTTTATTAAAATTGTATGGGTCAACTGAGCTGGGTGTCCCCCCCCAAAGAGGAGACACACTTTGCTCTTGGTTCTTAGACTGGTTATACCTTTCCCCCATCACCTAATTTCTCTGTCCCTTTTTCCTGTTGGCCAGATGGGTTCTCAAAGGCTTACAATCTCCCTGTCCGCCTACTGAGCTCATGTCATGATTACGATGTTCTCATTGAGTCTTTTTCTTCTTATGACCGCCTTTGCACAATTTTTGGTTACAAACTGCTTACATGTACAATTCACACAAGTTCTCTTTTACAAAGCATGGCTCTGTGTTACTCCACGTTTATAGAAATTTAGTTTCTGTATGCACAGGCAAATATGTTATGGCTGAAGCAAAATTCTTACCATCTCTTACACTTATTAATATTTAATTTATATAAAAATATTGTAGATACAGCTGTACAGTTTTATGAGCTGCTTGTTTTTAAACCACCTTAACATAACACGCATTCTGCTTTATTATATTAGACCCAAGTTTGGCTAGGAAAGTTCAAAGGGAAGATAAAGAAAGTATCTGGTGTTTTAATATGAAATTATTAAGCAATATTAAAATTAAATATTATCATCACGATTAGAAAAAAAACGAGCAGGTTGGAAGGCCCTCTATAATGATCCACAGGTATCACAAGTCCTTTCAGATCTCTTTTGTGTTGGTGGCATGCGAGAGCTCCATGGCATATAATGGGGAAAAGGATTGGTTTTGTGCATCAGATTACATGATGGCAGAAGGACTTCAGAACTGGAGCTGGAAGACATCCTCTCAGAGACCTTATCCAAGTCCACGATGCCATAAGCAGGCAAAACTTTGTGCTGTGGTGCAGTACAGCAGCATCTTCCTCCCAGGTAGACATGTATTTGTGCATACATTTGCGATACAAGTGATGTAGCCCTACAGACTGGTGGGGGTTTTTTCATTCCATGGGAAGAACAGAATTGGTTGGTGGGGCAAGGTGTCTGCTGCCCATATGTCTGCTGGGTGGGATTATGGCATGAAAGAGATGCAGGCATTGCACTGCAATCCATGAGTTGTAGGCTATTTGTGGAGGAGTGTGAAGAGGGAGTTATGTGTGTGACTCAGACTCAACGCACAGGGGCTGATCACAGTTAAGTGGAAGCAGAGATTTGCAGATCACATACAGTGATTGCCAGTGGAAAATCCTGACTGGAGAGGAGGCTTCTGGTGGGCTACTGTGAAGGATCAGGAATAAGCCTGATACTATTTAGCATTTTAGGTTGCAATGAAGAACCAAGCATAGAATGATTGCTCATAAAATTCGTGGATAACACAAAGCTTGGTGAAATGGTAAATTTTGTTTCAGAAAGGATAGCAATGAAAAGTAATCTTTATTGCTTAAAAACTTGGGCTTAGTCAAAAAGATACACTTGAATACAGCCAAAAAGGTAAAGTATAATTAGGGGCTAGTTAAAGACACAAAATTGGGGGAATAGGAGTTCTGAAGGTTATCAGTAGATTGATTTTGCAGCAGGAGGCAACATCTTTGAGAGTAATAGAAATGCATTATGTCCTGTTCCTGAGATGCATTTTTAAAGGAGGTGTGCAATAGATGGATGTGGTTCAGAAAGTATTTGAGGGCTGGAAAAAGTGCTTGACACTGTGAAACCTAATCTGCTTTTTAGATCAGCAAGAAGGCTGAGAGATGGCTTCTTGTGTGGTGTATAAACAATCAGGGAGAGAACAAGTAGTCACAAAAGACTCTTTTATCTATTGGACTGAGTTTTAATAAGATCTGGCAACTGGAAGCCAAAGCCAGAGAAATTCAAATGAGCAATCTGGCACAAATTCTTCTCAGAAGGGTGCTTAGCTATAGAAGAACCTAACAAGATACACCAGATGCTTAGAAATTAGTTCTGATCACTTACCCTAGAGCAGATCTTTAGTGCTGGGAAAACTGGTACTTGGACCAAATATTCTCAGATATTAGTTGCTCTTTTCTGGATTATTGTGAAGACCCAAAATTGCCATTATGTTCTTGAAAAAACAAGTCTTTTTCTGAGAGTGATAACCAGCCACTGATGACATGAAATGCTATGTTGCCGTGCTGTAACAAACAGGGGGTAAAGCTTGTCAGCCTTGCACCAGTCTGCACTGGCGAGTTATCCACATACATGCTTTTCTGAAAGATATCCAAAGTGTTCTAGGAATTTTAGATTCAATGTATTAGACCCATGATCTGAACTGGAAGGACCAAGACAATGCTGCCTTGGCTTCTTGAAGTTCAGGAATACATAGACAGTGGGTTCTGAAGAAAACTTTAGTATTTATTCAGTTATTTGCAAGTATCAAGCTATTCCTCTTAGAGCTAATCTGTAATATTTTCAATTAAAAATCACCACCAAAAAATTGTATTAAAAATTAAAAGTCTTTTGCTATTGTAGAGTATTACAGTACAGGGCACTGGCAGGTTTTACATGCAGCTGAGTTTTGAATTTTCTTGACTTGAGTCCTGCTTCTTTCATGTGCACAATGTGAACCTCTGTACATAGTTGCAGTTAGTTGCGTATGATTCAAGCTGGACCCTCTGTATGTGGGCAAATCTAAAAATACTAGCAGTTAATAATCAGTGTAAAATTCTGAGTGCCTACTTCTAATGTATGAATTAAGTTAGCCAGCAGCATGGAGTTACTCAAGGGCCCCAGGGTCTCTTCCCACCCATCACCAGCCCTGTGCTCTGGCAGATAATAGCAGTGCAGTTGCTCTGGTGGAGTCATGTTCTGTGTTTGGCCTCTGCAGCAGCATGAATTATTTCTTCCAAGATCTTGAGCAAAACAATGTCTGTCCCCCTTGCTGGGATCTCAGGGAGACACCACCTGTTCCCCCCAGTATGCAGAGGGCAGATCTTCTGTTCTTGACTCGCCTTCTAGTTTTGGCATATGTGACCAGCTTTTAGAACCTTTTTCACACTGCTGTCTGTTTTTTTTTTTTTATAAAATTCTGTATTGAACTTGATATTTTATACTATTTTTTATTAAGCCATGTTTTTTTCTAGCTCTTCTGTGGTTTCCTTCTGTCCCTAAATGACCATCATATATCTTTTCTGACATATTTCTCTAGCACCTCAGAAATCACTCTCTTGTTGGCTTTGAACAAAACTCTGAAGAGCGCTGAGAGTCTTGGAACTGATAAAAGGGCTGGAATTACACTGTGCCAACCATCCCTTAGTAACAGCCTTAATTACTTTATGCAGGATCTTTCCTCAGCAGTTAAGTCTGCCTTCTATCTTAGAGTGGTCATTTTTTATTAAGCCATGTTTTTTTTTTTTCTCTTTTTTTTTTTTTTTTTTTTTAATCGGATTAACATAATCCAGCTCTGGACTTTCCTTCTCTGCACTTTTTCAAAAGCTTTGGAGACTGTGGCTGCAATGACCAAATCTCTTCCAAGTTTGTATTCAATTTACAAATCATGCTTTCCTAGTTGAGAAAATAGCCTATATATTCCTCTGGGAANCCAGATGGGGTCTCACAAGCGCAGAGTAGAGGCGCAGAACCACCTCCTGAGAACTGCTGGTCACACTTCTTTTGATGCAGCGTTGAGAAATCCTGCAGAGCCAAAGTCTGCTTTATCTACTGGGCACAATCCAGTCTGTGTTGCACGACAGGAGGGGGCACAGCCAGCATCTGCAGTGACTTTCTGCCAGATCTTCCTAATGGCACACTTCCCCACAGCTGGCAGACGCATTCTTGTGGAGGGTCGCATAGGGACCAGAATGTGATGTATCTGCAATCCAGGAAGAGTGCAGAGGCTTTGTAGAAAAACTAAACAAAAAAGCCCAACCCAAAGCCCTTTAGACTTCAGCTGCGAGTCTTTTTCTAAGAAAAAAAGGAGAAACCAAGTCAGTGAACTTTGTAGTTGCTTTTGCATCTCGTAGCTAGAAGCATATTAACTGTATTAAAGCACTGACAGAGATCATCCTGCAAATCCAAACATTACTACTTATCCCAAATCCCACAAGTGTTTTCCCGGGTGGGCTCCCCAGCCTCTGGAACTAGCACAAGACTCTCGTGAATAGCAAAACTGAGTAACCTGTGAGATAGTGCGAATCAAAAATAGGGAGACAGATTTTGTAGCTGTTTTCTCCAAAGGCAATGAGCACGTAAGTGCATCCGTTTCCTCGCTTGCTTCAGCCCGGCTGCAGCCCTGGCAGGCTGGGATGTTGGAAGGGCTGGCAACATGCCCTGCCCTGGAAAACCTCAGGTCTGTCATCAAGCATCTGCGTTAGCATGCACGGCCAGAGTCATCCCTGTCGTTTGCAAGACTTGTCAGATGTGTCAGATGGAATGCAGAAACGAAATTATGTATCTCAGGACTGTTTTCAGTAAAAAAAAAACAACTGCATGTTTTCTGTTCTGTTAGACCATGCTGATTTGTTTCATTGTTGTATTCATGCTATATGAAACACTACATTTAAGCTGTCCACTATATTTATGAGTCCAAATCTGTTTCTTGTGTGATTAGCTCTTGCTCTGTGGATATCACCAAGTGTGAATTTGGGTCAATGACTGTTAAGAAAGGAGTCTTATTAATTCCCTCTTTTTTCCTCTTGCTCTTTGGGGTTATTTGGTAGTGATGCAAGGTCATTGCCATTGCATTTCTTAGCACTATTTAATGCCTCTTTGACTGAAATATTTCTGTTTAAACAACTAATCTTTAAAGAAAAATTCATGACTATCAACATTTTTCTAATGTGTATGTGACCTCAGAGTGGAGCTGGGACTCTTCCTCCTTTCTTCATTTTTGCAGTTTTTACAGAGCTTTGAGCTTATTGCTTTTTACTCTCATTCTGTTCAGTCCTATTTGCTGTCAGTAGGGTCTCATTGCTGTATTTGGGTAGATTGCTTGGGTCTGCATCTTTTAAGTCTTTTACATTTGATTTGAGATGACAAGCTCTGAGTGTTTTATCTATCTCCTAGCAATAAACCTTTTCTTTTTCTCCCTAAAAATTTTGAAATTTAGATTAGCTTTTTTGTGTGCTTGCTCGGTGACCCTTCAGAACATTCAGAATAATTTTACCTTTAAATGTATGCTTGGTTTTCTAGATTGGCTTAGAACCCTTGACAACGAAAACTTTAACCGTAATTTAGATGGTCGGGTTTTTTCATTATTTTATGGTGAACACACAAAGCAACACTTTTCAGAATACAGCTTGTCGGATGATGCTATTTCTTCCTGTGCATCTTAGAGGAAGCGCAGAAGATGAGAGTTAATGTTTCTTGCAGTTGATTTTTTTAACTTGAATATTTTATTGCAGAATGACAAATGAACAGAATGTTTCATTTATTTATTGAAGCTGTATGTTGCGTTGATATATATATAACCTTCCAGGGTAATGTGAGTATTGCATTACCTTCTTCATTAGAATGTATGACAGTGTTGTCCAGTAATAAATTTGGAAAATAAAAGTGAAAAGGTGTACTTTAGTGAGCCCCTGAGAGCAAAATTTGTGATACTTTGTGGAATACTCGAAGCTCTGAAGAAGTTCACAGAACAGTTATACAAAAGAGCTTCTAATGCTAGCAATGCTTCTAATGCTAATACACTTCTAAAGCATATTAAATCTTAAGATGTAAGATCTGAATAAAAAGCTTGTTGCAGAAACCATACTAAGAAAATATTAATGAGTTTCTTCCATCTATCTATACAAATGTATAGTGACTATACAAAGATACAGAATCCCAGAAGGATTGAAGTTGGCAAGGACCTCTGGAGATCTTATGATCCAACCCACCTGCTCAGAGCAGGTTCACCCAGGGCAGGATGCTCAGAGCTGTGTACAGTCAGGTTCTGAATTTCTCTGAGGACAGAGATGCACAACCTCTCTTGGGAACCTGTTCTCGTGTCTGACCACATTCACAGGAAAAGTTTTTTTCTTATGTTATATGGAAATTCCTGGATTTCAATTGGTGCCCATTGTCTCTCATCTTGTACAGGGCACCACTGAGGAGAGTCCAGCTCCATCTTCTTTACCCTCTCCTATCAGATATTTATACATGTTGATAAGATTCTCCCTGAGCCTTCTCTTCTTCAGGCTGAACAGTCCCAGAATTCTGAGCCTCTCCCCTTATGAAAGATGTTCAAATCTTTGGTCATCTTTGCAGCCTTTCACAGGGCTTAGCTCCAGTATGTCCATGTCTCTCTTGTGCTGGAGAGCCCAGAACTGGATACAGAACTCCAGGTATGGCCTCAACAATGCTGAGGGCTGTCTTGCTCGACTTGCTGGACATACTCTTCCTCATATAAGTCTAGGAAGCTGCTAGCCTTCTTTGACACAAGGATACATTGCTGACTTATGGTCAGTTTGGTGTCCACCAGTATCCCCAGACTATCTCTTGCAAAGCTTCTTTCTAGCCAGTTGTCCCTCAGCATGTACTGGTGCATGGGGTTATTCTTGCCCAGCTGCCAGACTTGGCATTTCCCTTTGTTGAACCTTACTAATTTCTCCAGCGTGTCTCTATCCCACTGAATGGCAGCCAAACCACCTGGTCTCTCAGACGCTTCTCCCAGTTTTGTATCATCTGCAAATTTCTTGAGGATGCACCATGCTCCACTGTTGAGGTTGTCAGTGAAGAGGTTGAACAGTATTGGCCCCTGTGTTGACTCCTGGGATACACAAGTAGTGACTGGTCTCCAATCAGACTTCTTGCTGCAAATCCACAACCCTTTGAGCCTGGCAGTTCAGCCAGTTTTCAGTTCAACCCACTGTCCATTTGTCTCATTTGTATTTCATCAGCTCATCTACAAGGATTTTATAAAAAAAACAGTGTCAAAAATCTTCCTGAGTCAAGGTAAAACAACATCCGCTGCTCATCCCTCAGCAAGCCAGTCGTGCCCTTGCAGGAAACTATCAGGTCAGTCAGACGTGATTTTATCTTCATACATCCATGCTGACTACTCCCAGTTACCTTGCTCTTCATGTTGTTGGAAAAGGTTTTCAGTAGGATTTTTTTCTATCTCCCTTCAGCTCCTTAGTCAGCTGCATCTAGAAGTTATCATTGGGGCATTCCAGAAGACTCCTGGACTGCCCATGTGCCCTACTGTGTGCAATTCAGCTGATACTGGGGTTACTGAAAACCCTCATGAGGACCAGGACCTGCCAACACGAGGCTTCTACCGGTTGTTTGAGGAAAACCTACCTTAGAACCTACTGTCTTTATATTCCTGATCAGGCAGGCTGTAGTGGACACCCGCCAGTGTCACCATAAGCTGTCAGCTGGCTTGGCTGGTATCCCAAGGCAGAGCTCTGTGCATCCCAGCTGCCCTCTCACAAACCAGGCAGCTTGCCCTTTCAGTCTGTCCTTCCCAAAGTGCCTGTACCCAGCCACGGAGCACTTTAGGCTTGTGATCAGCAGTTATTTTTAAGGACACCATTAGTGCTGTCGCTTCAGGGATAGTCCTGGCTGTTAAGGCCAATTCCTCTCCATGTGGTATTCTGCAGTGCAGGGGAGGCAACAACAAATATTTGTCATGACAGACAACTTTAATTATTTTCCCAAAATTTCAATTCAGACAGACAGTCAGGAAAGTGTTTCTTCCTCAGAAGTGCTCGTCATTAACCTAATTAGCATTATTTTCTGATAGCTACACATGCTTACACGTACTGAGACTACATATAGTTGAATGGGCATTTACCTGTCAATAGAACATGAATGGTGATGAAAGGATTTATTTTATTTAGATACTGCTTGCAACAGAAAGTGATTCTGCACTTCAAATCTCTAAATTTCCTTTAATTATGTGTTTTATTTTTGTGGTGGTTTTACCTTGGCTGGATGTCAGGTGCCTACTAAGCTGTGCTGTCACTCAGCAGGACCCGACGGGGGAAAATAAGTTGGAAAAAACTTGAGGGTCAAGATAAAGGCAGTTTAATAAAGCAAAAGCTGTGCATGGAAGCAAAGGAAAATAAAACATTTATTCTCTTCCTCCCAACCAGCAGCCGATATCCAACCACTTCCCAGGAATCAAGGCTTCAGTACTTGTAGTAGTTGCTCCAAAAGAGAAATGCCATAGCAATGATTGCCCTCCCAACCCCACCGCTCCTTTCTCTCAGCTTTTATTTCTGAGCAGACATCATGGGGTATGGAATATCCCTTTGATCAGGTGGGGTCAGCTGTCCTGGCTGTGTCGCCTCCTAAGATCATGCCCTCCCCCCAACACAAAGCACAGCACTATGATAGGGGAGAAATTAACTCCATCTCAGCCAGACCTAATACAATTTTATATGAAACATTGGAGAAAGGGTATCTAGAATGCAATTTAGATTATGAATGTAACTGATCAGTTTCAATAAGAATAGTCAGATTCATACAGAAATAGCGTGGAGAGCCCAGGGGGCTGGTCTGCACTGCTGCACGCCCTGCTGCTTGCACAAGCCGCGCTGGTGGCGAGTCAGAGCACAAGAATCCTTCCCTCTTCAACAGATCATCAGGTGGGGATTTTATACAGCTGGGGCTTTTTGGTTGCTGGATTTTTTACTTACTTGTTCCTTTTCTATAGTATTCTAAAGAAGAGATTCTGTTCTGCGTTCTTCTCATTCTTCTGTGTTCCACTTTACTCTGGCCGGGATTGGTTTTCTGCTTTAGCTGAGAAACTGTTGTGCACACGCTGGTGTTTGTTTTCTTAAAGCCATTGCTCTGCTTGTGCTTTTATCACAAGAGGTGTTTGACATACTGGAGTATGAGTGAAATCGGACCTAAAAATTCTAGTTTGGTCTGTTTACGATAGAATTTCCTTTTTTCTAAAGTTCTTAGAGAATGCTAAGAGGAAAACATAAAGAAGTTGTGCTAGATGTTGGAGTTTGTGTGAGTAGCAGCTTGGTTATCAGCTAATGTCTGTTTGTCTTCTCCATCACCTATATTCGGAAGAAAAGACAGGGTTCTTAAATAATGAGAGCTTGGAACCTTTGGTCATTGTTGCTTTTGAGAACAGAGAATTTAAAAATGTAAAATAAGAAGATGACCAAAGCAGGGGAGGTCTGCAGGTAGTACTGCAACCTTTAATAGCCATATCTGAACTTCTGTGTTGAGCAACAGACGTCATCTACCTGGACTTAAGCAAAGCATTTGACACTGTCCCGCATGACCTCCTAGTGTCCAAATTGGAGAGTCACGGGTTTAATGAATGGACCACTCGGTGGATAAGGAACTGGCTGGATGGCCACACTCAAAGAGTTGTGGTTAATGGGTCGATGTCCACATGGCGGCCAGTGACGAGTGGTGTCCCACAAGGGTCAGTACTGGGACCAGTACTATTTAACATCTTTGTTGGAGACATGGACAGTGGGATAGAGTGCACCCTCAGCAAATTTGCCGATGACAGCAAGCTCGGTGGCGCGGTTGACACGCTGGAGGGAAGGGATGGCATCCAGAGGGACCTGGACAGGCTTGAGAGGTGGGCTAATGCAAATGGCATGAAGTTCAACCAAGCCAAGTGCAGAGTCCTACACCTGGGACGTGGCAATCTCAGACACAAATACAGGTTGGGCAGAGAATGGCTGGAGAGCAGCCCTGAGGAGAAGGACTTGGGATGAGAAGCTCAACATGAGCCGGCAGTGCGCGCTGGCAGCCCAGAAAGCCAACCGTATCCTGGGTTGCATCAAAAGAAG